>UXSR01005928.1:0-19072 GCA_900604375.1 Mesocestoides corti
AACCTGAGTGAAAGGACACACGAGTAAAGCAAGAATATGGGCAACTAAAAGCTGCGTGGTGATTTTACTCGACCTACATCTTGAGGAACAAGGTCCATAAATGGACGACCGTCTTCGATTCGACGAACTTGTAACGGAGACAAAGCCTAAAGTTAAAACAATGATTAAGAAAAGCTTTAGGGCTACGTTTATCACAGTCATTTCAACCTAAAAGTTAATGGAGATAGAGAAAATTCTTGAATTTTGCATTAAGTTTTTGACTGCTCTGTTGCCGTGTGGTCCCCACTACGATAGAAGCAACCTACAAATAAAAAGTACCTTACAGATAATGTAGGCTACGATGGCTTACTTGAGAGTAGCAATAAACTTGGCGCGCATTCGTGAGACTGGTTGACTCCCAACAAGATCCATAAAAATGACCAAACTCAACAGACAGCGTCTTCGCTCTTCCAGCGGTGATTCGTCATCCAGGAGACGACTGTCGAAGAAAGCCAAAATACCACACAGGTGCTGCTGAAGAAATACCCCCTACAGAAGCGACACATAGACGTACAGTAAAACAAACTCTTGGAGACCAGTCAATATAGCTCTGATGAGATATACCATTCCGTTTGGTGTGACATCAGAGGCAGAGGACTCAGCCTGAACATCTGCATTCTGACGCTGTTGGAGTAGGAGCCCATGTACGGGTCGAGTCTGAGGGCACAATGCCTTGTTGACGAGAAAACGGAGCCCTATACACGCCTCAGCACGATGGGGGTAAAGGCAGAGGACAAATTGGTGCAGCAGTCGCGAGACGTCATTCATCCGAGTCACCTGTTCTATTGATATGCCGAGGTGAGCCTAATGGGCATTAAAACACGTCGAGAAATCAAGGACTAATTTACTAATGAAGATGAACAAATATCGCGATAGAATTAGTCACTTTAACAGCCTTTGTCACCAGGTAAAATATTTCCCCTTGACTCTAACATTTTCTTGATTCGCCAAAGACCAGTTGACAATTTTGGCTTGGTCCGTTGGGAGTGCAGAAGCAGGGAAACAGCAAAACAGCAAAATAACCAGAGACAAACACAAACCACCGGTGCCTGAGGTGAAAAAGTTAAACAAACCCACACCTAAGTTGATGTACTCTGATGGGTTGGCAAAAAGTTAACTTCGGTTTTCACGAACAGACAGTGTAGTGGCTGTTTTGAATGACATAAGTTGGTTCGCAGCTGCTACCTTAAGGCTAGTTTTGACATTTCGCCACTAGATTTCCATTAAGTCAAGAAAGCGGTTTTCTCGAGAAATAGGTAATTGCATCACACAGGGTTAAAATAACCTAAAACGTCTTAGGCTCGAGATCTGGACTCTACATAAATTGAACTAAATTCACTTGACACAAAAACCAACATCTGGAATATTCATCAAAAAGACTGCTGCCAATTTAGTGGGATTACGATGGTGTTCACATTCATTGCGTAAGGTTGACCAATGGCTCTTACCTCAAGAAATTTCAGAGCTTCGATTCGTCTATGCTCGCTAAGGTGCGTGAAAATGTAGACAAGTGCGTCCGGTAGAATACAAAGTTGAGTTACTTTTGCAACGTATTCCTGCGTACTGGTTAAGCATGAGCTAAGTTCGACCAACTCCCGAATGCGCATATGACTTTCCTGAGTCCCTTTAATGACAAGAAATGTGAAGACGGGCCCGGTGAGTTCCTAAATAACAAAAAAGTCACAATTTTTTAAACAGAACCACAATCTACGTATTATTTATCTTAGAAAATTTCTACTACGCACTGGCTGACAAGGATTAAATAGTCTGTGCACTTAAATGTACAGAAGAGTGTTTTTGACTGCCTCAGTGGAAATGCAACACGAATCAAAGCCAAAAGAAGGAGACTTCACCTCTCGTTCGAACCGGCATGACTTCGGCCCAAGTGTGTTAACTGGTAAATTAAAATATGGCATATTTCGAATCAACCACCTAGCCAATTCAAATTATGTTATTTAACATAGCAACGTACGCTCACAGAATCTTCACAACCAGGTCAAATCCTCGAAAATTTCCCCTTTTTGAGTAAATATTCACGTGTTTCAATTAATTACATGGCTGCACTTATGTGTTGATGTAGGTACTCCATATGCTTAAATATTAAAAGTCAAAGCAATTTCGACATAATGAGTATCCACGTGGTGAATATGTGACAACACATTTGTGCAACAATATTGCACTTGGTCGCTGACGCTCAATACAGTACAGTACACCAGAAAACTACGAAACCCATCTTCGTGCAACCGATTATGAACTGTAACGGAAAATAATTGTGAATTTTGAGTGCCTCTCTTTTCGACGTTTACAACGACATTAGTGCCCGGATAACATATTTTGAAAGTTTGAGTGAGTTTACTTGGGTTTTAATAATATCAACACAAATTTATAACCCGCCTTTTCTAAGACCTTTCGCTACAAAAGCTCAGGTCCACCCACTTTCAAGGGCTACCCGTCATGATTCAATGGTGACAATGACAGAGTAGTTAGCTTTTGTCATGCTTCTCCAGCACACAAAACGCACACTTTAGGTGGATGAATTTCAGAATCAGTGTTTCGGAACTGGTACCGGCTTCGAATTAAGTCCCGGGGAAAGGCTACACTTGTAAAGTTGGCTTTATCTGATATGATGAAATGGCCGGTCTAAAATATTATGCGGTTGATTTTAGCAAGATTGGCAAGGCTGAACAAAAGTTGCAGCCCTTTTTTTCAAAATTCGTTACATGAACTTCGGTCTATGCACACAGCCATGATTCAGAAACTTTATATTAGTGATGGATAAGCGTGATAATATCAATTAACGCAAAAGCGCAACAGAATGACCAGATTCGAGGAGCATACATTCCAAAAAACGACAAGTGATCAGCTTTTTTAAGGACTCCTAAAGACTAAAACGTGGAACCACCAAATTCACGATCTTCCACACTAGATGCGGTTTGATCTGGACTTGAGCAGGACTAAAGTGCACATTGCAATCACTTTGCTGCGGCACATGTGACTTCACCGACCCGGCCAAATCTGATTGCCATACTTAAACGAGCAATTTACTGTACTAAGCTGATACTAAAATGCCCTCATAGAGAAATTAAATGTGTACTACTTACTCGAATTACGTGCAACTTATCTAACCGAAAAATACGAGCAACAGTTTCGAAAGCCTGGGAGACCGAAGGATCCAAATGTTCCACGAGAACCTGAGGGTTAAATTGATAAGTTTTTAGGTGATAGGTGATTTTGAAATGGTAAATGTGCTTGCTTACCCTTGCAATCTGTCTTTTCGCATTGCGAAGAAGAAACGCTGTGGTTGAATCTAAGATACCTGAGAGTTTATCAATCTAGAGCAAGGCAGTAAAAAAAGTGCTGTGTATAATGGAAACTATCAGGAAAGTCTGTCAGCACTATAGAAACCATGATCAGAGTGAAAATCACCAAATAAGATAAAGTCATTTCTATAGAAGCTCAATTTCAGTTAAAAAATGATAAACTAAATGATGGTTTGGCTTCCAGGCAATGTGCAAATATGACAAGTTTAAAAAAAGTTTTCGATTTGAACCTGAATTGAAGTCTCGCCCACGAGGCTATGCCAATGCCGATTAACGATTCCAAGGCGGCAAAGAACTGCCACGGTCTCCTTTAAGAGGTCATAGTAAATAAATTCTTGTTGACATCCATCACCACCACATGAAGCGTCGAATTTAGCCAAATCAGCACCAGGACAACTTTTCCGCGAGGTTGTTAAAGTTCTCCTTCTTCCAGATGAACCATTGGGATCAGCGGAAGTACCCATAAGAATAAGGGGGTCCGTATTCTGGATGCCAGCTGCTAGCTGTCTACCAAGACCGCCCACGGCTAGGAGACAGGTCTCCTGGTATGCAGACGAGTCTGGATCGGAGTTAAGAGAGAGTCGGTCGAGCAGCAAGCGGTGTAGGGGAGCCCAGTGAGACGGGTCACGAGAAAGGAGGCGGCTACAGACCTCGGTGAAAATATCACTAAAGTATAAAAGTAGGATAGTCACCGATTACTACAGCCAAGTGGTCTAGCAAAACGATACAAACATGAAAGCAAAGCAAAGTCGAATTCAGTCGTGGACTGGTTTAAATTGTGGCTAGAATTACGAGTTTTATTCAAACTCCATTGTAATTAAAAACATATTTGTTGGAACTAAGTGAAAAACGAAGAAAATTATCAGACGAATAGTGAATCTGTACCGTTGGAGCCATTGTGTCCCAATAGCCACGCAGATTATAGATACACGCTCTAAATTTAGTGTCGAATAAATGAATGGTAATTCTGCTCCGTTCAAAAATAAAAGGAAGGCGGGATGACGTCATAATAGATTTCGGTTTGACGAAAAAACACCCTTGCATTTAAGCAACAGTGAGGAGCGTCAATGTTTAACTTCCTACGCCTTGCGCTATTCAATAAAAAAAGGGTGTACGTGCCGACAATTCAAGACCATTAAACCAGGCCCCACACGGGAGGGCTGAACGTCAGCTAGTAAAACAGGTTACTTTCAATTAAGTAAACGAGTTTTCAATGAACCAAAGCCAGTTAAACAAGCGAAAGTTTGTAAAAATCATGGCTTACCTTAGCATTGTTACAGATAGAGGATCAACACTTTGAAGTAGGTCCAAAAGAGATTCTATGAAGTGACGAATTTCACCGTTGCTACAAACATCCCAAGACAGGTGTTGAGCAACATGAAGGGCAAATGGCCCCTTGGCTAAAAGAAAAGGCGGCCAATAATACGTGTAAAAGGAGGAGTGTAAAATGGTAAAAAGTGAAATACCATTGAGATGCTGATTATTCAAAAGGTCGAGCACTGTGGTGACATCGACTGGCTTGGGTTTGGGTTCAGTTAACGCAATCAGCCCTGAACACCGAACGCATTTTTCGCCATCGGCTTTTGACCAACTGAGACATATCGCCATTTTTGCTATTGTCGAGGCCCCACTTAGGATGTTCGGTCCAATTTCCTCACATGTTTGAATATACCTAAATGATATCAGGTTAAAAACTCATAGATCAGATGTTTAATTTTGAAGCATAAACTAATTGTTACTTCGATGTTTCTTCAAGCAGAAGCACTAAGGAGTGTGCCAAAGCATATTTCTCGTGCAACGAAACGGTCTCCAGCCAATGAAGAAGACAATCACCAAGCGGCAGCATCTTGCTCAATAACATTGGTAAGAAATCGAGAGGCGAGTCAAAACGGTTAGTGTGTGAAAAGGATATCAGCAGCGCGATAGCTCGTAAGGATACTCCCAAAAGCAAACAGTTTCTTGAAGACATTGTCTAGAGGCGTATTAATTAAATAAAGTTATGTCCTACGGATACGTTTTTAAAGAATTTCCACAACCTTTTTACTTCCTTTGCATTCAAGTCGATCATAACGTTATAATCTACACGATAAAAGTAACACATTTTTTACCCAGAGAGAAACTCAGAATAAAAGATAGCAGGTTGATTTTGTAAAATAGGTCCCGCGAATCGAAGTCGACGTCTAAGGTTGTAAGAGAGAAATTTCTCAGCAATAAAGGAAGTATCAAGTCAACTAAGGTCCCAACGGGCTCGCGCCACCTAATATTAGAATAGAATGAACAAGGGTTCTTACTCGTGCCCAAATTCAGCGCACCAAATGGATGCTGATACTTTGGGTGAGAGGAGAGACCAGTCAGCATGCTCTTCAGATACAAATGTTAAGCCAAGTTGGCTTAAAAAAGAATTAAGGGATTCGACTCCCGAGCTTTTGAAGCCATTTGAGAGAAAAAAGACAACCTACTTTATTATGAATGAAAAAAATAATACCTGATGCCAGAATCTATCCTCTTCTAAAGAAGCGCGGTTCGTACAGTGGTTGTCACACAAGATACTTTTCAAGAGAAAATCATCACAAATGAACCTATTAAAAACATCTATCTGAACCTTCCTGAGCTCGGGGACGTAGCTGGGATCATGACTCAGGAACTCAATCAGACTTGAAAAAAGTTCTCTGTTGTTCGGCAGATTTTGACTTGGTAAATTAAACAAACAGGACCCGCACTTCTACGATGACAACCAGCTATTATTTAAAAATGTTCGCATCGACATACCTTGACTAATTCAGCCACATAGTGATTCGGGATGCCAATCCACTGGGTGCATAAACTTGGTAAGATGCGATAAATACTTCTTAAAATATTGCAACAAGCTGAAACGAATGTGCCAGGCCCATACAACTTATGGAACGAGGCGGTGGAGTCATCACCTGCAGATTCGGTCAGAAACGAGAGACATTCCAAACTCCGAACTGACAACAAACAAACTGTATCCATTAATCGCAAAAATGGTGGCATAGTTGTGTTGCCTAAGCACTCTGAGGATTGAATGCATTTTAACGCAGCTTCCAAACAGGCCTGGGGAGAAAAGTTGCAGGTTGTGAGATTTCAAGGTTAATAGCTGAGAGAAGGTGCAAAAATATAGATTTAATCTCACCAGTTTACCGTTCAGATCGGAGAGGTTGATAACTTCAAGAAAAAAACCAAAAACCTTGTCCGCAAAATGTGGCCGCATTGCCATAAAGTTGGATAAGCAGGCAGATATTGTTTGACTAGGTGAGTTCCGCTTGAAAGTATTAATTGAAGCCCTACCAGATCACTAAGACAAATCTGTAAGCCTCGTCGATACTTGTAAGTGTAAAAGGACAAAAACGAAGATTAATATCCTTGTTCTAAAAGTGCGAAAGGTTAGGCAAGGCAACACTTACAAGAATCAAACATTCAGAGGAAATTGATAAAGTGGGCAGTGCAAAATGAAATTTCCCCGTATTATTACGACCCAAACTATCATCGTACAAAGCCATTTGATTCAGGACAGCTTAACGTAGTATTTATTTGTAAGATGACATACCCATTGACGTAGAAATCAAATATTCGCTTACTAACTTAACCTCAGAAAGGGAATGTCGCTCAATCATCTTGATAAGTTGGCTGACAGTAGACGAAATAGCCGAAACTTGGCGATATGGACCACGGGCACCTATCCACAGCAAGCAGTGTAGGCACCAATACAAGAAAACTGAAATACATTTTAATTGAGATTAGTACGTAAAGTCATTTCAAGTTAACTCGACAAACGTCAATTCTGTGTGCTTATTATAGTGGAGGTAAATATATTCAATGAACACACTCTTGACTGAATACGCCATGATAACAACAAAAAAGGTTAAAAAAGTCAAACTTAATGGCATGCTTTACCTCGGAGCTCTTCACCCTTAAGAGATTGGAAAAAATGGAAGTGACGGTATGAAAATGCATTTTCAATCCGGACCAAAAGAGAAAGCAAAATCGAATCTTCATTAACATCACGACGGTTCAGATTTGAACAAATTGCATCAAGAATGCAATGCACATACTTTACAACATCGTCGGGAGTTGGACTATGCAGGTTAAAACATTAAATTATATGAGATATGTACTTTACGCCATCACTGAAGTGAACTGAAAGACTGTTTTCAATCAAAGGTTTTGTATTTTCCTACAAAAACGACACTTAGTAGAAAAATGACATGTACCACCGATGTTCGCATTTCTACACGGAAATCGTAAGAAGCAAATTCATTTGAGACCCGCGGCCTTATAAGCATGCACGGAAAGCCGAGACTTGGCCTTGAACCAACGAGGAACAAATCAAATACACAGCAAATTTATTTCATTATAAAAGCCCATTACCTTCAAATGATAACCGCAAAAAATCTTCCGATATAAATAAGTATGTTTTCTAACAAAAGTTCCTTTTTAAAAGTTGCTTGTTTTGAACTTATATTACCACCAAAATTTGTTGTAGAATGGAATAATATTCGCTTAAAATACATTCTAAAAGCATTACCAGGACATTGTCTTGAATTGATAGGTGAGCACTTTGTATAATAATGTGTTTTCATAATTTATGTCATTTAAGATAACAGATACATGTTGAAGGTGCTTTTACAATTATGCGTCTCAGCGATTCTTCAAAGTTTTTGTTTTCAAGGTCAACAGAATGCATTAGATTTCAATTTTCAAGCTAAAGGTTGCCACATCAAATGTCAAAGCTTTTTGTTTAACATTGCAGAGTTAAAGCTGCCAGAATTTTGATATATTTCGAATCCAATAAGCGAAAAAAAGGATGGACATTAACCAATGGACATTGTAAAGGGCTGTAAGAAAAGGCCACGTATATGTCTGAGGATAATACTTAAAAGCAAAAGTAATGGGTGTGATGATGTTCCAAAATTATTTCTCGCCTTCTTCAATTCGTTCTATTTTGCGAGTTAGTTACTGGAGGAACGACAGCACAACATATTCAACACACCAATTGCAATTTTATGACAAAAAGGTGCTGCGTGTTGGTAGGCAATGTAAACTTTCCATGCAACAAAGTCTTAAAGTTTAAAAAAATTGAACAAAACCTAATGGTAGAAACAGACACTTTGGTGAAATTCTAGACGGCACACTGCTTAGGGCCTATGACATTATGGACTCAATTAACTTAGGTCAGTAGAAGCAAATCTGAAAAATTATTCTGACACAACGAAATTTGCATGTAAATCTCGGCGTAATCTTATGGATACTGTATTTCAATCGCAGTTCATAAAGGGCTAAGTGGTAGTGGATTAACAGCGATCGCGGCTGACTGAACCCCGCTTACTTACCTAACGGTGACAAAAACTCATCTCCTTTCCATTGGCTGCTGTTATAAGATTCCTGTCATCTGTTCACTTGCGGAATACCCGAGCCCTAGTATGAAGGAGATGGTACAACAGAACAGGCTTTACTGACTAATCGCAAGCCAGAACCACATATCAGGAGCCGTCCATCCGAGTCCACCATGCTAGTGTAAGTTTCCAACACATGGTATGGTCAAAAAGAGAGAGAGAGTAAGGCAAAAGAGAGTACTTTAACGAAGGCTGAAACAAGCCACAATCTAGTCACAAACAGGTCGGGCGTAAAAGGGAAAACAGGGTCTGTATTTATCCTTGTAGTCGTCGTCCTGTTCTCCCATTGGTCCGTTTCGGGGCGCTGCAATGGAGAAAGAAAACTCGTGAGCGGATTGGCTCTCAGTCCGCGGCGCGTCATTTAATGCCCACGTGACTCCACACGGCCAGAAGTCGCACCCCCGGTCCCATGATGTCGCCAACATGGCGTGCTTTTCACCTTCGACCAGTGGATTAACACCAATATGGCTGCTATCTGTCACGCCGCTATGTAGATTCCCCGAGCCCTTATAAGAAAAAGACCGGTACAACAGAACAGGCTTTATCGACCAATCACGAGCCAGAACCACAAGTCAGGCGCCTTCCATCCGAGTCCACCCCGCTGGCCACGCCGCTAATTATATACTGCACCTCAGTCGTGTTCCTCTTTGGCTGCTTATCTACCTCGCATGCCATTGGAACGCAGAGCGACACAGGATTGGCTGAGGCCAGGTGGTCTCGCATGTCTGCGCCCTAATCCGTCGCCACAGCTACACTAGCCACACCGCTCATTATATACTGCTCCTCATTCGTGTCTTTCTCTGCTTGGCTGCCTATCTTCCTCGCATGCCACTGAAACATAGAGAGACAGAGAACTGGCTGAGGCCAGGGTGGTCCAATATATCTGCGCCCTCAGACGTCGTTGCACTACACACTCATCCACACACTAAGACACACTTGGCTGGCGTGACGCTAATAAACGATCGTGTCCTGTGCCGCCACTCTTCACTCCACTCTAGGGATGTTACGGCCTGTTAATTAGAGGGCTGCAAGGTAGTGCAACATCTCTAGCCACTACATTTTGTAGCCCGGCAAACGAAATCAGTTTCTTTCGACTCCGTTACCCGATGATTTCAGTCAAATTATTTTTACAATCCGATTCTTTATCTACAATATCTGACTCTACTGATGTACTCTTCCCTAAGAACAATAAGAACGTTACAACTCCAATGCTCAAGTGTAGGTTATGCAAATCGAGACTCAATTTCGCAATCAGAAGGTTAATTCTCAGTCTTCAAAGTACCTGCACGTCGTTCCTCTACTACCAACAACAGTTGCAACTGAACTAATTGACATGATTGAAAGAATGCCCTCTATAAATTCTTATGACATGTTAAAAGCTACTGTTCTTGCTCGAACTACCACCTCGAACAAGGTCCGTCTTCGACATCTCCTTTCTGGTTTTGAACTTGGTGACAGGTTTCCTTCGCAACTCCTCCGGCATATGCTTAACCTTGCCGGAGATAACAAGGTCGATGACTCTGTTCTGCGCCAGCCATGGGCTATTTGTCTCCCCGCGAACACTAATACCATAATTTCAATCCAGATCTCTGACACACCACTGGAGAAACTCACTGAGATAGTCGATGAAATCCACGATTGTTTAACTCAGGGACCGGGTCATGAGACTGTTTTCTCTGGCACCACAATAATTTGGGAGAACGACTAGACGAACTGTCAATGAAATTCGATGAACTTACTAGAGGTAACCCGAGGAGCTTCTGCAGACACCAGCAACGTTAAAAACGTTCTTCATCAAGTTTTCGTCGATCCAGCCAAAATGGAGAAAGATCAGGCCTATGTTGGTATCATCGGCAGTATGGTGACAAGGTACAAGCCTGTAAATACCCATGTAGTTACCCCCAGGTTTCAAGCCGTCCAATTTACATTCGGGAAACCAGAAGACCTGCCAGTAATGGCGACGACTGGTTTAGGCACTTAATCTAGTGGCCTATTTTACGTCCCCGGTTCAAACAGTGGTTTAAAATTTTTGATTGACACCGGTGCCGAGGTTAGCGTAACTTCTCTAGGACCTGACAAACGCCACCTCAAGCTGAGAACCATTCGCCCATTGCAATATTTGGCCAAAAGTTTCTCACCTTAGATCTAGGCCTAAGACGACAATTTACCTTCATTCTTACCATGGCTGATGTTCAGTGCCCAATAATTGGTGCTGATTTTCTTTCCCATTTTGGTTTACTAGTTGATATGGCATAACGAATGTTTATGGACTCAAATACAACACAATCTATTCGAGGAGTCTCTAATTCAATTGGACTCCACCTGGCATTGCCCGACTCTGACGGATAGGATAAACTTTTGAAGAAGTTATTTGACATTGTCAAAGTGACTCAGGAGCCCTGCGATCCTACTCACCAAGTCATGCATCATATCGTGACTGAAGGTCCACCAACGACCGCCAAGGCCATACAACTTGCCCCTGATAAGCTCGGAGCAGCCAGAGCAGAGCTTGAACATATGTGCCGTCTTGGCACATGGGCGGCTCCTTTACACATGGTAACTAAGAAATCGGAGGACTGGAGATCCTGCGATGATTACCGAGTCCTAAATAATGTTACAGTCCCTGACCTGTACCCCATCACTCATATCCACGATTTTCATTGGGTTTAAACGGTGTTAAAGTTCTTTAAAGATTTGGTCTTCTACGGGCTTATAATCAGATGCCTGTGGCCCCCGAAGACGTCCCTATAACTGCCATTATTACTCCATTTTGGCCTGCTTGAGTTCCTAAGAATGCCTTTTGGTTTACGCAACGCAGCACAGACCTTTCCGAGATTCATGGATCAAGTTCTCCGCAATCTCGACTTCGTTTTTGTCTACACTGACGATATTCTCATCTCCAGCAAAGACGATGACGAACATTTGCTGCACGTACGGCAAGTTTTTACCCGTCTTATGTGTTTTTGGAGTGGACACTGTGGAATTCCTAGGATACCTGGCTGAGAAAACAACAGCAATTCGGGAGTATCCAATACCAGAATCCCCCCGTAGCCTACGCCGTTTTCTTGGTTTGGTCAATTACTATGTACGATTCATTCCACGTGGCGCTGAAATTTTGTCTCTTTTGACCGACTTGCTTGAAGGCAATCCCAAGAAGCTAAAGCTTACTAGAGAGGCTGAAGCTGCTTTTAAAGCCCTTAAAGACGCAATAGCAGAGGTCACAAATTTGTGCTATTGGAAGAAAGAAGCAAAATTTGTCTTACGAACAGATGCTTCCCTTCAACAAGAGCCGGACGGTCGTCCTGAGCCGTTATCATTCTTTTCTCGGTAGCTTCAACTACCTCGAACCAGTTACAGTACCTTTTCCAGGAAACTATTGGTGATTTGTCTTGCTGTGAGGCACTTTCGTCACAATTTTTACCGGTAATAAGCCACAGATTTATGCCTTTCATGCAGTCCTTGATCGGTATTCCCCACGCGAATCCATGTACCTTGACTATGCTGCACAGTTCACAACCAATATTCGCTACGTTGAAGGAATGATAACATCGAGCACATATCCACAATCTTTCAGTTCCTGGTATCGATCTTGAGCAATTAGCGGCAGTGCAGATGAATGACCCTGAATTACAAGAGCTTTGTCGGAATTCTAGTCTAAAGCTGGAAGAGCTGCCACTTCCCCAATGTTCTACAAAAATTATATGCGATTCATCACTTGGCAGACCTCGGCCCTTTGTTCCTACCCCATTTAGAAAACAGATATTTGAGTATCTCCATTCACTTTCACACCCTGGTGTTCGCGCCACAGTGAGCTTCGTAACTAACCGTTTTATTTGGCTTAGCATTCGTAAAGATGTTCGCTTGTGGGCTAAACTCTGTATTCAATGTCAACGGAGCAAAGTCCACCGTCATAATATATCACAACCCAGACATTTCCCCTTATGTACATATAGACTAACTTGTGTGGATCGCTTAACTCGTTGGTCTATGGCAGTACGTATTGAAGATAGCTTCGTCGAAACTGTTGCCCGCGCATTTATGGAATCCTGGGTTTCCTTATTCGGTGTTCCCAGTTCTATTACATCTGATCGCGGCGCACAATTTACGTCTTGTTTCAAGACCTAAACCGCCTTCTTGGATGCAAGCATTTTCGAACTACAGTATATCATCCAGCATCTAATGGTCTGGTTGAGCGTTTCCACCGACAATTGAAATCAGCCATTATTGCGAAAGATGCCTCGAATCACTGGTCTGACTCATTGCCACTGATTTTATTAGCCATTCGAAATACGGTAAAGGAAGATATTGACTCCACACCAGCAGAACTCGTACGCGGTATGACTCCGTCTGCCTGGTGAAATGGTCACCAACTCTGACCACACTATTGAGTTCCCATCTTTATCATGTCGATCAATTTAAGTACTACATAAAGGAAATTCAACAAACCCCGACAAAAATGCCCTCACAACAAGCACGGGTCCAGCCAAGTTTCCATTCTTCGCCTTATGCATTTGTCCGCGTTGATGGTGGAAAAAACCCTTGCAACCAGCCTACGATGGCCCCTTTAAGGTGGTAGAACACGCCAACTAATTTAACGTAATTGACAAAAATGGTACGCTGGATACTGTGAACACGGAAGCCAACAATGTTCCTTCCACATGCTCAAGCAACGACGAACTCTGGAATCTGCGTATCCCCACCCTGCCCAACCTCCTGTCTTGGCCGACCACTGAGACCCGTTGTCCGCTTTGCTGATTTTGTTCGATAGTTTTCGAGTTCATCGTTTCACAGCTCACACTCTCGGGAGGGGGAGATGTTTGTAGCGAATTAACAACGATCGCGGCTGAGTGAACCCTGTTTACTGAACTAACGGTGACAATGACTCCTCTCCTTTCCATTGGTTACTGTTATTAGAATCCTGTCCTCCGTTCACTCATGCACACATTAAGACACACTTGGCTGGCGTGACGCAAATAAACGGTCGCGTCGTGCGTCGCCTCTCTACACTCCATTCTCGAGTTGTTACGACCCGTTAACTACAGGGTTGCAAGGTAGTGCTAGACCACAAGCCACCACAAAGGCACCTGGCATAAAGAAAATCGAAGAAGAATAAGCTTGCGTTGCTGATTAATCGGGATATTTATAAAAAGCTACCGACCGTCAAATCCAGAGTGACCAAAATGGGTATCAACACAATGCGTAGGATTTTGATGTTTTGATTTAGTATCCCATTATCGTAAAAGGCACCTACACAGGCAGATGCATAAGCTTCTTTTAACAAAAACCTTGTTGCGCTGTTTAAAAATCCAATTGTGCTGCATTCAAATGCATAGCACCTCATCATACTCTACTTTAAACCTTCAATGGTAATTACAGTACTAAAAAAATTACGAATAAATCAATGGCCAAATTACACCTAGTTTTCTAGGATTAACATTCTTTAAAAAAACCAAATATATACAAAATTCATGACTTGGTCGTTAAGGTCCTACGTAAGGATATCGAAGTTAAAGGTTTGCGCCCACTAAAAATACTGATTTTAGATCAAACAATGCAAAGACCCGCATAAAAAAAGCAGCATCTGGGGAAAAAAACAAGGCAAAAGTCATTTTAAAGTTAGCTGTCGACACAACCATTAATGATAAACGGATATTCTAGCATCAGTAAACTATTGTGTGATTGGTGTCTCAAGGACACCTGACCTAAGAGAAGAGATGGAATACTTGTGACGCGGCTGGAAAAGCATGGCCCAAGCAAACAAACGGACTAAAGCATGGAATGAAGACAGGAAACTTTTTGGAGGATTTATATGGAGAATGATTACAATACGAATAAAGGGGAAAGAGGGCCAACTTGACGACAGAATTCGAGAGACACGCCAAGATCCATATACTAACCGTTGGGCAGGCCTAAAATGGTAAAAACAGGAAAAAGTTACCAGGCATGAACAGTGTTCGATGGTGTGGAAGGTGGCGTGCGTGACAGAGCCCCCACATTCGGAAGAGCACTGCCCTTAGTGAAATTGAGGTGAAGGATTTCTGTGTGGAATTTCGACTGTGTGGTGGACTGGAATGTCTGCCTCCGGTATTAGGTCCTCTGTACCAGTGTTGTGAGTTTTCTCAAGTCCGGATTTGAGGCGATTAAAGTGTACTGTAAGAGAATCGGCGAATGGGTCGGAGACGGGCCGAAAGCGATAGGCATTGTTAGGGAGTGATTGGACGACCACGAAGGGACCTGAGTAGGGTTTGTCCAGTTTCGTGTAGCTACCGCGGTTTGGGTAGAGTTGGTGAAGTCGGACTTCATTCTCTGGTTGATAGGGAGCTCCGTGAGCCGTGCGATCGTAGAATCGTTTTTGGTGTTTCAGACTGGAGTTTAGATGTTGTCAAGCGAGGGCGCTGGTGGTGCGGTGAATATCCACAAGTTGTGTGATACATTCGCTGGGAACATGTGGTGTCGGGCGTTAGGGTAGGAACTGTAAATCGAAGAGGGTTTGGAGTTCGCGACCGAACGTCAAGAGAGCAGGGGAGAATCCGGTAGACTGTACATCTGTAGGCGAGTAGGCAATGTGGGATGAGCTGGTCCGAGATATCATTGTTGACTGTGGAAATGAAGGCGCGTAGGAGAGATCTGTTAGCCTTTTCAGTTTGACCGTTATCCACGGGATAGTAAGGGGCTGTGCGCGTTTTTACGCAGCCCATCGCCTTTAGCGGAAAACAAGTGGAACACGAGGAATAGACAAGACAAACTTCATGTCTTAAATTCGGTGACCAAAGACGTTGGCGAGCTGCCTTGTCCGGGACGGCTCAATTGATTAAGAAGGTTTGTGAGAACAGCGAGTGCTATTGATTGAGGAACCACTAGACGAACGGGGGAGTTTGTATCGTTTTGGAAATAAAGGACGTTGTCGCGGAGAAAGAGGCTGCTCCAGAAGGACCACAGGTGTGAGCGTCTTGGCTTTGGCCGCTCATTTCTTTAGTTGAAGGCTTTCGTTGGCCGTGAAGTTGTCTGCCCTAAATTAGAGCCGTGTCCGGATCCTCTGTTTGCAGTTTCGCCCAATTTGTAGTGCTGGAGTGGACTGTGAAAATGTTGATGTCGCCCAGATCGCCTGAGGTATTGGGAATCGATTGAAGGGTTAGAAGTCGAGAAAGGGCGACATTCCAATTGGAATTCGGCTAAGGCCATCTGTCACGGGGCTAGTTGACCCTCCGGTTCTTTAAAACTCCGCAACCAGGTGAGAGCCTGATGATCGGATCGAATCTCAGAGGTTTCCCTTTCAGGTACACGGCAAACTTGCAAGTGAACGCAACAATCGCCAAAAGCTCGCGTCTAGTGGTGCCGTAATTGAGTTCAGCCATATCTAAGGCCTTACTCGCATAAGCCATGACGTGTTCTGCGCCATCGGTTCCGTGTTGGGATAAGACTGCACCTGTGGCGTGGCTACTAGCGTCGGTGTCCAGGATGAATGGTGATGCCTTGGTGTCTAGATTAGGAAGCATCAAGTGGCGGCCGAGGTTAGTCATTGTTTAAGTTGTGTGAAGGACTCTTCATACTCCGACGACCAATTGAAGGACCTGCCTTTCTCCGTAAGCAGTTGGAAAGGAAATGCGATCCGGCTGTACGCAGGGATGAAAGCGCGGTAATAGTCGAACAGGTCTAAGAACGATCGCACTTCGTCTGAGGAGGTGGGCCATTCCTTATTAGGTTAATTCTGTCAGAATCTGCAGAGTGCAAACTCCGACATCACGTGTCCAAGAAACTTAATCGATTGCTGCAAGAAGCAACACTCTTTCGGGTTAATGGTCGGACCTGCTCGACGATATCTCTGAAGGGCTTCAGTTAGGTTGTCCAACATCTCCTTCTCAGTTGAGCAGAACACTATGACTCGTCAAGATAGATCACACATTTTGTTGGAAAAGGCCTTGAAGAACTTTCTGCATTACGTGTTGACAGGTGGCTGCTGCGATGGCTAAGCCGATGGGAGGGGTACAAAACTCATAGAGGCTAGAGGGAAGCATAAAAGCGGTCTTTTGGATCCACGTCTATTTGCCAATAGCTGCTGGAGAGGTCGAGAGTGGAGAAATACTTTTGCCCGGCCAGAGCATTGAGGAGATCGTCCATACGCGGAAGGGGAAAAGAGCCGCGAATTGTTACCACGTTAAGCTTCCGATAATCGATTCAGAGTCTGAGGCAGCCATCTTTCCTCTTGACGGTGGTGACTGGTGCGGCCCATGGGGAGGATGACGGGATAATGATGCCTTGCCGAAGAAGGCGGTCAATGAGGTCGTCCAGGTCTGTTCGTCGTGGGGGAGAGTCGCCGGTTTTTATGGTGTGTTGGATAACGTTAGTTTTTCCGATGTCCCGACCTGTCCAGTTGAACACATCGGCATACTTTGCCAGAAGTTTATGTAATTGGAGGCAACTATACAGTGAAGCGTTAGAGGGAAGAATGTCAGTTATCGATGTGGGTTCTGATGGGGGGCTGATAGCGTCGACGTCGAGCACTGGGGGAGAAGGTTCCGGTTGTACACGACCAACCTGGCCCGTGCAGCAGTCGATGACACACTTGTGAGTGCGTTGGCAGTCGTACCCTAAGACGACATTCCACCGGCAATCCGGGGAGACAGGGAAGAAATATTGGGCTTGGATGGAACCAACCTTAACGCGGGCCACAACTGAGCCTGTGGTGTTCAGTGTGGAGCTGTTCGCTGAGAGGACCAGTGGGGTGGAAGGGATTGACACTGGGAGGTTTGCGATGGCGGAGAACTTGGGGTTGACTATGGATACTGCTGCTCCCGTGCCAATGAGGATAGTGGACTTGTGAGACTATATGACCTTGCACAGCCAAAGCGTGATTCGGTAAAGATTACAGAGCTAGAGGGGAAGGTTAACTCACTTGTTCGGTTGTGTCCGCAGCGTATGGCCGATTTTCCGAAGAGTCTGCAATAGCCGCACTTCGAGGGGTCGGGATCATAAATAAGTGTGGGTTTTTGGGGAGGAATACGGGGTCGCGGGTTACTAAATGTTGTCTGAGTATAGGGGGGTGGGGGTGGGTTTGGGTAAAGTGGAGGAGCTGATGGCGTATAGCTAGGGTAATTGTGTGGAGAGAGTAAGGTTTGGTTATTGTAGGAGGAGGTATGTGGCGGGCTATGGGGTTGGAACGGCTTGGGACGTTCGACGATAGCAAAGACTTCATCCAGAGACCCAGGGACTTTGCCTCCAAATTGTTGGCGTAAGGTTTTGTCTCGGATGCCTGTCACGAAGCGAGGCAATAGGGGTGCGTTCGTTCCGTCTGGGGGGTATGCCAAACGCGCGAGGCGGGAAAGTTCAGTGTAGTATTCCTGGACTGTTTCGCTTGGAGCTTGCCCGCGGTCGAAGAACTGGAACAGTAGTTCTTTTGGGTGGAAACCGGAACCAAAGAGGGGTTCCAGAGTATCCAGAATAACTTCCGGTTGGGAGTCAACCGGAATCCTACTTAAAAGTTCTTCGCGGACATCTGGGGACATTGCAGAGAGAATAAAACAACTTCTATGTTCTGGGGGGACAAGAGGGAGTTGGAGTTGGAGGAAGGTGCGCCAGTGAGAGAAATTATCGCGAAAATGAAGGGTACGGTGGTGGGATGGGGATACGCAAAAGGGTGGGTATGGGGTTTGCGGCGGTCCAGGAGTTAATGGAGGGTTATGAGCTGAGGGAGAAGGGTGAGAAGGTCGGTCCTTCGCAGTGGATGATGAATCATCAGCAGTGGAGGTAGAGCCGAGATTAGGTTTTCGGTTGCGCCGCCTACCCATAATTTTGAAGAATTGAAGAAGAAAGAAATGAAGGCGGGTGTGGGTTCAAAGCACTGGCAGTAAGTGTGACCACTAAGGATATCGCTGCCACGCGCGAGAGGGAATCCGAACTAAGAGAAGAGATAGACTACTTTTGAGTAGGCACGAAAAGCGTGGTCCAAGCAAACACACGGAGTAAGGCATAAAATGAAGACAGGAAGCATCTTGGAGGATTTATTCGGAGAATGATTACAAGACCAATGGAGGGAAAAGAGGGCCAACTCGACTAACAGAATTCGAAAGACTCGGCAAGTTCCATATACTAATTGTTCGGCAGGCCTAAAAGGGTAAAAATATACCAAGAAGTAGCAACACAAAAATAATGTTCGATTGCGTTAAAGGTGGCGTGCGTGACACAAGAACATTTTAGAAAGCGTGTGTGGTGTGGCGTGGTGTGACTGTGGTGTAGCGGAATGGCAGGCGGCAGCCATATTGGTGACGGTGGTGAGCGCGGCGCGGAGGCGACGTCACGTGACCG
>UXSR01005929.1:9018-19398 GCA_900604375.1 Mesocestoides corti
TATTCCTGAACATCCAATGCCCACTAACAAAGACAATATAATTTGCAAAGGTGGTCATTTGAATGCATGGATTAGAAATGGCAAGTTGAGTGATTGAAGGTGGGTATACAGGAGTCATGAAGGTTAAACGACGACTTTTACTCGGCCACAGCTGACATTCTTTAACGCGCAGACACTTCCAAGGTCAATCGTAGTCTGTTGAATTCCGAGAATATAATGACGGACTTTTGCGGTGTCATCAAGTCTTTACACGAGAAACAGGTTTGGACCTGCAGCCAAAGCGCAGTGAAGCCAGTAAACCTGCAGTGAGAGCAACCTGGGCATTGTTCCTTACAGACTCGGTTTGACTCATGCTCACATGCAACTTGACCCCCGAAGCAGAAAGTGGGCTTTGGCATTAGTCAGTGTAGAAATTACTTCCGTCTGAATTAGACAAGCTACGTGGCTACTCCTAGTGGTTTCCATTCCGTGTGCATCAGTTAAACAACGTATGCAAGCAGGGACAATTTTAAAAACATGAATGGCTAAAGCAGCTTCTAGTTGATTTTACTTTGCACGATGTTTGCACGTAAAATAACAAAGTTGATAAACGCACAGTATTGGACAAATAACACCCACTACCGCAAGTGTTGCGTTCAAAGTCGTAATGTGGTACGCTCACGGCTTGTTCAACAAGCACTCACAAACAAATTGGCCTTTAGCAGTACAACCTCATCACCACTATTTCAGGGCTGTTAAATTCCCGTTTGACGTAACAATCTGAATGATTTAGATCCCATTGACTTGACTAGATTCACACGGACGGATCCAAGAAAATACACTAAATCTACGCTCCATTCTGGATAGATCAATTGTTTGCGTCGGCAACAAGGGTGGCGGCGTCACTGAGCTTCAAGATCTGTAACAAGGGGGTAGGCGAGCCAAGACAGGAAACTTTGTTGTCGTCCAGGCAAAGAGTCCGAAGAATGCCAGGCTGCTGATGTTGACCTCGTAGCGTGTCATGACATTAAAGGCAAAGGTTGAGGGGACTCGGGTAGTAAAATAAAAGTTTTGCGTGCCGTAAAGCGTTTTGTTTAATAGGCCAAGAATGCTAAGAGTTAAAATCAACTGCAAGACAGCTAATTCATTTTGTTTAAATTGATTGCTTACCCAATATTTGCAGTAGACTTTGGAATGAAAATCACCAACAAAGTCTACCGGTGGTTTCATAACACTGCTGTTGACCAAGAATATGTGTGTTACGCCTTGAGTAAAAAAAATAAATTGACCTAAATTGGAGTAACCAAGATAGCACCTTTTCCATTCATGTCAAATTCACAGCGATGGGCTAGTACGAATTCGAAAATTGGCTTTACCGTTTTCTAGTTAGTAGCCAAGAAACAGGCACTCTACATAAAATCACGCATTTCCCTTAACTGCTTCTAACCATTTGTATGCTCATTGATGAGCCTAAAGATTGATTCTATCTGTCCATGGAATGCATTTTGGCATATTTCAGCAATTGTATCACTGTCCAGCCTACCGATACAACTGCCTGCACCTTCCTAACAAATACTGAAACAGCTGCCTGAGGTTAACTGTTCAAAGTTTGTCTGATTTAAGGACGCTATAGAAGCATGGCTATCATGGCCTGCGAAAAGAAAGGTTGTGGTTAGCAAGGTGTCAATCATCGTCAATGTCCTTCTGCACTAAGCACTGAATCCTGTGGATTAGGATGTTGTAAAGACAATTGTTTCCTTTTCGAAGAAAACGGTTGCTCGTGTCTACGGGATTTCGAATACACCTTGATTTCAGTAAATTAAACCCAGCTTAATATTGTGCACTCGAAAAATATTGGAACAATAGCAAACAATTGTCACATTAAGATTACAAACACATTTGACTACAACAACAGTGCATAGGTCATGTCACTTGTGCGCAGCCATTCAATTGAAATTTCTTTGATGACCCTTCATTTTGGTGGAAATTGAAACGAGTACTATCTGCGTAATTTCCTGAACCGATTTAATTACAAAAATTATGCAAATTAAACAACAGATGTGTCAACAATCAAGCAGCGTTGAAGTACTAGCATAAGAGAAGACAGGAACGAAATGCTGAAGCAATTGTCGCAGAAGAGGTCGTGGGAACTGTGGTCGATGGTTCCTTGAATTGATTCCGGTAACAGGCAAATCCATTGTGGCATTTCGAGCAGCTTTGGCCCTTCTCATATGGCCTGTCTTGTGGATCGAATTCGCTGTAACAATTTGATTTCAAGACAACATTATGGCTGAATTCATATGAAGATGACAAAGCAATTTAGAGAATGCAACTTATGCATGGCGTGCTGCTTCTTTGCTTGAAGTGCTTGACAAGTGTTTTTTTTCATAATATTTTAATTTGTTATTGAATGCGTGTACAACTATCTACTTATCACAAATCCTAAATGTGCTGCTTTACCCTAGTTTGTATATGCACACAGTGAAGACACCTTTGCCGTCTTGACATGCTTCAGTGGTACATCCTACTGCAGTCGTTTGCGATCGCATCATCTAAAACGGAATGTACAGGTAGGTAAATGACTTGCAGAATATCTGCATAGAAAGAGTCGTAGGCAATTGCTTTCTTTGTTGATTAAAGCATTTTGCCTAGCCCTAATGCACATGACTACGAAAATGATGCTTCTGCCATTCTGCGTACAATGTCTTCGTACGTTTGCCACGTCAATTGATCCTAACTCCACAAAACCACCTAAATCATATATATTTAGTTGATTGCTAATGAATTTGTCTAACGTGTAACATTCTCCCCTGACTGCTCAATACTTATGCAAATAAATAATTTTAACAACTCCTGTTTCATTTGTCATGCCAAACATGTGCATCTGAAAGAGGTTGTCTCTCTTCCAATTTGAAAAAAAGACGTGTTTAAAAAGTCACTTACCGTTTTAGAATCCAGGCAGTACCCTGTACACATGTTTGTGTCATAGCTGTACGCCGGTTTTTCTAGCTCGTAAATTGCATTGAGGTTATCAACAATAGACTTGTTTTCTCTATTATCAGAATTTGCAATAATTCCACAGCCTTGAAATTGAGTATGGACGCTGGGATCTACACCTGAACCAGCACAGCGCAGTTCTGCAGCCTGCTTTGCCAAATTCTCCAGTTCGAGTGAATAATGCTGCAACAAAATGATAAAAATGCCGTGAACGCTCGAATAACAGGCTTCTAGCTTTTCTGTGAGTTTTTTGGCTTCTCGTAGAGCTACAAGTGTGCCTTTATTGTGTTTTGTTCCGACACGTTAGCATACAACAATGCTAGTGAAAGAAACGTAAGTTGATGCTTATACCTCAATATAATCGGTGGCATGGCACAACTGAATCGGCATGAAATGCATTTACCAGGGCACAGTTTTAGTTTCATCAAGTGGTGCATTTTGAATTCATACGCTTACCATCAGCTGCATGTTGCTGGCAGGAGGGTTGACGGTTTCGTGGATGCAAGTGTGAAATTCCACAATTTCCTCACGCTCCTTATCCGTCGGCGATTCTGCCATCACCAACCAAATGAAAGCCGAAATAGCAATGAGGAGCTGCATGACGATTCAAATCGGTGTTGTCTCAATGCGAGATATGCAATGCATTAGTGATTTGTTATAACCCCATTTATACGCATTCACTCCAACGCGAAATCATGTGAGATCTGTGCAGCACTATTTCTCACCAATGTCTCTGTTGTTCTCACCAATACGTCGACCTTTACAATGTAGTCAATTGGCAATTATTGGTGGACAACAGAAATCGTTAACTTGCTTTTGGAAGGTCGGCTACTGACAAGACCAGAATGCTGTTAACGAAAACAGAAGGCAAAAGTTGTGTGAATATGACCGAATTAACGATTTTACAAGCAGAAACTACACTCTAACTATCACAATCATTTCAAATTGCAAGTTTAAACACACAAGACAGTAACTAAGTGAACAAAATGGTGGTGCCCATCCTGACAACGAATTCTAAGGATTGCGGCATCACCCGTTATGAATGGAAAATGCACTTTAAAGTCAAAAAGCAAATTTAAACACAAAAAATTGCAAAATCAAAACCGTTGATTTATTAAATCCATGCAAAAACACTTAAAACTTTCATGTTTACTCAACGTCAGATCAACTTGAATTCAATTCAAACTGATGCCTCAATGTTAATGCGACTAATGTATCCTCAAGTCGGTGTTATTAACACCATGAAGGCCTTCAAAGTGCACTCCTGAACATTCGCTCGATTAATTCTGAGTGCCACAACTTGCAAAACATCAGTAGAATACCCGAGCCCACGTATGAATAAGACTCGTACAACAGAACAGGCTTTACTGACCAATCAGAAGCCAGAATCACACTTCAGGCGCCTTCTATCCGAGTCCACGACGCTGGCCACGCCGCTCAATATATATTGCTCCTCATTCATGTCTTTCTCTAGTTGGCGCGCAGCACTTCCTCGCACGCCATTGGAACACAGATAGAAAGAGGATTGGCTGTAGTCAGTGTTCAATATGTCTGCGCCCTCAGATGTCGCTACACATCGGATAACATGTTTGTAGGGATATTTATATGTTACCATAAAGCCCTGAAACTTTCAATTCGTACAAATGTTATGAAGGCCACTTCAGGAACAGGTATACTTCGTGACATGCAATTTACCACCGTAACCATTTTATGTGGACATCTACATTTGCAGATCAGCATGACATTCAACAAAAAGTACTAATCGTGGAAACGAGCACTTTGTTTAGTGTCGTTTGTGGAGTGAAGGACAGCCGATAAATGAAATCAGTGGTATTAATGATATCATGGCAGTTGATCTCCAAAACTACTTTAATGACTACTTCCTAGTTTTTTGTGATTTTATTTGACTAATTTGAATCGCTGATTATCCAACATCAGCAAATATTTTCGCCCTCAGGCTGCAGGTAATCGTGGTGCGCAAAGCATACCACGGCGACAATATTTAAAGCTACATGGCACCGACAATTTTGCTTCAAACCACACGTTGTTACTCTTATTGACGGCACACAGTGTAGGAGCGTCGTCTGCATGTTCTGCCGAAGGACAATTTGGCTACAAAACGTTGTTTACTGCAAATTTTGTGACATTGCATTGTACTAAGTTGCCTCATGGGTGTTGATTTTGACACGGGTGGAGTGAAACAATAGACTCATTTTCGCCATTGCCTAAATGAAGTAAACGCCACAAAACATACGCCAATGTATCATCGTTCGAATTCCCATATTCTCAAATGTGTTAAGCGGCAGTTCGTTTGCTCGTTCCTTTCCAATTGCGTTGCAGACAACAATGAGGACCACAGCACACCGGCTAATCAAGATTTTGCATATCGGCTTGCTAATGGGTCAAATAATTATTAAGCACCTTTTCCTGTTTAGTCATTTTTACACTTCATACCTGGCATTTTCATAAGTTCGATTTACCGGTCCATCCAGACAATGGCTTGCATTTGTTTGCGTCGTGCTCAAGTACAAATCGGAGTAAATCAAACATAACAAAACTACGAGGATAAAATCACAAACGTTTTCAAACGCAACAATTCAAAGTAGCAGTCTGTGATGAAACCCATTTATGAAGTGATTTAGAAATTCGAAAGCATACAATGCAGGTAATTTGCCTCCTTAACCGCGTTTATGTGAACGTCAACTTTTGCAAAGCAGCACGACCTTCAATAAAAGCCACTAATTGCGGAGTTAAGTACGGTTAACGCCTACCCTGCTGCTTTGCTGACATGACAAATGATGTTGACTTTGATGCTTTCACTCACGTTTATTGTCGTAATTTCGTTTAACTAATATCTGTCGACCGTGACACGTTGTGACGACGTTTACATTACCTGTGCCATCACCTGCACTAAGTAAGGAAAAGAAAAATTCAGCTCCACTGCTGTGGTCACTGCAAATGTGCATATTTTATGACCTTGAATGTGGAAAATTATGTTGATTTGACACGAATTTAATAAGACAGGGAATTGTTATTGCACTTGCCTATGTGAGGCATACACGACAGGTGTTCTTCGTTCCAAACCGAGGCATTCCGATTCCCTTCAATCATTCCATCTGCGAAAATGTACCTTGAAAATGCTTGGCTATGTTGAGCTACTGAAGGCATGAATTCTGCGCTAGGCACAATAACTATAGTGTGTGAACAATAGTCGTCAGAACGTGTCATGGACAATTCATGTTATCTGATATAAATTTTGAAAAATGAACATGACAGAAAACATCGAAGTAAGCTTGGAACTAAGTAGAGATGCGGTGTTAACTTCATTTAAGCAACGACAAATTCAAGTCTACTGTCTTATTCAATACGCGTCAAAATCAACCACACTCACCTTACAAGTACAGTTGCGGTGTATAGCTCATACAGACATTGGCAAAAACTATGATTATCGGCCAGTAGTTAAATTGAGAAGCTCTGAGAGCTCTTTGTCCATATTCCAGAAACCACCGAAGTCCTGCAACTGGGCCAAACGCACTACGGTGTCTGTCGTTTGCGTGACCTCTTTTTCTAGAAAATAAAACAGATAAGGGTAGAACTTAAAACATTTATTTTAATAGATCATGGGGCAGCGTTAATTGCACATTGGTCAATCTGATGCAAAAATGTTGGCGCATAAAGTGTTCAAAATGACGACATGTGTGGCATGTAATCATTTCTACTTTCACCTTCTTTCTGTTAGCTCTCTTAGTGACACTTGTCAGTAGCTCTGACATTTAGTATTTCTAGTTACTAATTGATAAAGCTCCACCTTGGTGGTTGGTCATGCCAAACCAATAATCTTTTAGTGTGGCGTTACGTGCTGGTGCGATTTGAATGTTTACTTTCGAACCTTTGTAATAAATCGGACAAAGGGCGTTTGTTTCACATTTCACGAATGAATCGAGATCAGGAAACGCACCTGCAGCAGCGCACTTATGGAAGGCGGTGGCTGAAACAAGAAGAACATCGAGACTGAGGCGTGTTTACCAAAGGCGGTCATTTCGCTACAGCTAAATGTTGTAATCTGGACATGCTAGGCATTTGAGATAAAGGGCATAACAGGATGTCTACCTATTCGATTGCGTTTCACGTAACCACCAGCTAAAATAATAAAGTCATTCAGTTGAAATGAATGCATGAAGGTGTCTTGCCAATTTAACCACAGCATTTAGCGTGTAATCGCCTAATGCAATTTTGGTCTTGACGCCTGTAAGACAACTCGGTAAATTTAATAATTTTCCAATTTCCAATACTTTTGTTTTAATGGACTTGCGTTTTCGAAGAGTGTTAGCTTGAATCTGGGTCACCCGGTGAGCGGTGTTCCACGCTTTGCAGCCCACTCGTTGTCGCATGTGTATCATTAGTTTTTGTTATCTTTAATATCAAAGATGTAACATTAGGTTTTACGCAACTCAATGCAGGTGAATTTGGAGCCCAGAGTCTGCCTAAGCTACCAAAGTGGTCATAATTTACCCTGACAACACAGTACAGAAAATACCTCACCTCCGAAAAGTCCGCCGGGTGCAGGAGCAGCTGTAAGAGTCAATAGGTAGCATGAATAATAGTGGCAGCTACCGCAATTACGGATAAACATATCGGAATATAGGAATTACAAAGACAATCCAGAGCGTTCGACCAAGCATATTTGTCACCCTAATGCTATGACAATAAACGAAGCAAAGAATGATTAACTGTAGAGTCGAGTATCAGAATCAGAGGCTCTGAGCTTTCAGGTCAAATAGTGTTCCAACGAAATCATTATTGCAAACCAAAGAATCGCGCGAAAATAACAGGGCAGCTGCTGTAAGTGGTTGAATCGACTCGTAAAAAAGGAGTCAAATTAACACACAAAGCAATGTTTTTGTGAGAAACAAACCCGTGTTTTCTGTCTTACATATTAGGGCATCTGAAACAGCAAGTGACCTGGTTGATTGTGGTTTGAATTTTTAACACGTAAAACGGTGTCGCCATTTATATGCTCACCATTGGCAGTTGAGCAGAACATCATAGGAGCCAGACCGAAAAAAGTAAATTGTTAGTTAAAGGATGAATCAGGGTGTGTGTGTTAGCGCTTGTGACAATTTGATAGCCATCGGGTGACAGTCAGAAGGTAATTTGACCAATCCACACCGACATGCGTAGCCTGATTTGAATTCGACTCTGCATGAATGTGATCAATTTACCTGAAAATTAACCTCTTATCAACAAAGTTTACATCAAACAAGTCTCTTCCGGTAAGCGGGAATA
The DNA here is from genome assembly GCA_900604375.1 of Mesocestoides corti. Lineage (NCBI taxonomy): Eukaryota > Metazoa > Platyhelminthes > Cestoda > Cyclophyllidea > Mesocestoididae > Mesocestoides > Mesocestoides corti. Next base: position 17,281 of record UXSR01005929.1, read on the forward strand.
ATGACATAAAATTGCACGTCAAAAGCGATTGCTTTAAGAGCGCCATTTTGAAGTGCCTCTTGATGCACAATTTTTTTTACTTATCACAAGTCTCAAGAGCTTGCACGTTAACGGCCAACACTAGAAAAATTAAGTCTGTTAATCCATTTAGCCAATTCGAAGAGTTGTAGAATTAACTGTGTCTCTTCCGTCGTCACGATAATGGCTTACACGAATTTGGTTTATATGCATAGTGGAACTGGGTTATCGCAGCCAGGCAGGTCTGCAAACTTGGTGAACCAAAGTGATATCTGCCACGCCAACGCGACATCTTTGTTGATTAAGAGTTCAGCAGGATGTCGGAAATGACTGGCTAGCAGGCAACTGAGATTGGATTATGTCGTTACAGGGTAAACGCGGCAACATGAAAAGATGCAGAAGGGTGTTCTTGTTGCAAAACGTGTTTGTGTACAAGAAAGTTAAACAATATCTTTTCATAATAATCAAAATGTTGGTGATAGTAGGGCCATTTGTATGTTCAAATGCAAATTACCAGCGAATTTCGCTACGGCGAATTTCGCGAAGAAGAGACGAATAAGTCAAAGGTAGCAGATTTGGATCTCTAGCCAATTATTAGAATGAGGATCACTTGCAAAGTCTAACAGCGGTTTCACAACACTTCTGTTATGAGTTCAAAAAAATTGACTTCAATCGGAGTAATCAAGGTAGCACATTTCCACTCCTGTCAATTTCACAGCGATGGGCAGGCAAAGGTTCGGAGAGTCGGCGTTACTCATATCTGGTTAGTAGCCACAGAACAGACTCGACATAAAACCACATATTTCCCTTAATCACTTCAACCTATTCACATGCTCATTGATGGCCTTGAAGAATGATCCTACCTGTCCATGACATGCATTTTGGGATTGCCTAACAACTGCATTCAAATTTCCTAACAATCACATAAACTGCTTAAAGTGTGTCCGACTGAAGAACGCTAAAGAGGCATGGATATCATGGGCTGCGAACAGACAGGTTGTGGTTAGCACAGTGTCTAGCATCGTCGATGGCTTCTCCCCAATTTATTAAATCGTGCGGATTACAATTTTGCAAAGACAGTTGTTTTCCTTTCGAAAAAAAATGGTTACCCATGTCTGTAGGATTCCTAATACTACTAAATTCCCGTCAAGTCGACACAGCTTAATTTTGTGCACTCGGACAATTATAAACAATGTCCACATCAAGGGTACAATTTCTATCGACTGCTGAAACAGTGCACATATAATTGACCCACCATGCTGATAGAAACTGGTGCGAGTCGCATTTTCTCAATTCATTATACCAGTTTAGTTGAAGAAATTGACGCAAAGAAAGCACAAAAGTGCCAAAAATTAGACAAAACTTAGACGTATTAGCATAAGAAAAGACAAGATTTGAAGTTTCAAAGTAATTGTCGCAGATGAGGTCGTAGTAAGTGTCGAAGTAACTGTCGCAGAAGAGGTCGTCGAAATTGTAGTCGACGAATTCTTGCATTGATTCCGGTAACAAGCAAATCCGTTATGGCATTTCGTGCAGCTTTGGCCCTTCTCGTATGGCCTGTCTTGTGGATCGAATTCGCTGTAACAATTTAGTTTCAAGACAGCATTATTGCGAATTTCATACAGTGATGAAAAAGAAATTTGGAGAATTGCTTGGCATTGAATGCGTTTACAACTCTCTACTTATCAGATATCTTAAATATGCCTTCTTACCCTGGTTTGTATATACAGACAGTGTGTAAGCGCGTGTCGCCTTGACATGCTTCAATGGTACATCCAACTGCAGTCGTTTGCGACCACACCATCTACAAAGGAATACACAGGTCAGCAAATGACTTGCAGGATGTCTGCATAGGAGGAGTCGTAGGTTTGCCATGTCAATTGATCGTTACTCCACGAACAACACAAAAGTCGGATAAATGTAATTGATTGCCTACTAATTCATCTAAAATGTTGCGTTATCCCCCTAATTTCTAAATACCTTTATATATGAGTACTTTTGAGAACTTCTGTTTGATGTTTGTTATGCAGAACAAGAACATCTGAAATAGTTTGTTTCTTGCAATTTAAAAAAAAGCGGATTTAAATGGTCACCTACCGT
>UXSR01005930.1:3639-19290 GCA_900604375.1 Mesocestoides corti
CTTAACTGGGCTCTAAGCAGCAGTGACAATGTCTTCAAGGGTACTAGGCCAATGCCGTTTAGCACTACCTCCTATTGCTCAAAACCGGTTTCAAGTTTGTAGCGTTTCTCACAACGCCTTACAAACCATCGACACCACCAACACCGGGAATTGTGCATGCTGCTCACACAGTGTGCACACCACTCACCAACCAAGTGCCGAGGTGGCGACATCCATGGTCCAACACTCACTGGGTTCGCAGCTGACTAAACCCGCTTTGACATCACAGATGCAGTGCAAAAAGCCCCATTTCTCTCTTTTACTCAGCCGCCGTAGTTACCGAATAGCATTGTGTGCTGAATCCGTTAGTAGTTATAATAGTATTCACTACGCTGGATAATGACCACGGCAACATTGACCCTCTAACACAAATGTGTAAGTATGCTCCTTTTAAACATTTGTTAGTACCCCTAATGACTGAATGCTACAACTCAACATGCTGTTCAGACAGTTTCGGTTTAGTTTGACTGAGTCCAGTCTAAAATGCGTTAAATGTTTGACTTATTCGCTTGTGGCAAACGGATCTCCCACTTCAATCATCGAGGTATTTCTGTTGCCTCGTGATTGAAAGGAATCCCTGCAAAACGCGTCTTTTAAGTAACATTTTTCTGGGCCAACTCTGATGAGTGGAATTTCGTCAGGTGACTGATACTCGTTCAAGAGTTTTTACATACGTGAACTACATTTACGTTAGATCTTCTATGTAAACATCCATTTCCCTGATCCATAACGGATTTTTAAAGTCATCCCAGCCGTTGTTAAACATAAACAATCCACATTTTTAATTTAGAGTGTTCAGTGAGCATTAAATAGCCGTCAGTGTGCCAGATCAGCATTCTAGACACAAACTATAAACCGGAAACATTAATAATTTCCCTAACTTTCAGCCAGGTAGTTTCAGCATTTTTCTTTAAAATTTCAGGACTAAAAGAAGCCTATTCACACATCCTGGGTGATTACTTATTTTGTGAATGAACTCTGTTTCGCATCACCCCGCACAAACGTGTTTTATTCGTACTAGTTTCACTTCATGTCGCGATATGTTTCGCGCTTCCGATGCACATGTCATGCCGTGAATTCCTATTCACGTTATGAATTGCGCAGCACTTTGGCCGTAAGAAGACATCATAGGGTCACTTGCGAATGGCAGCAGGGTCACATCCATTTTTATCATAATATTAACCAATTCATCGGTGCCTCAGGATGACCACAATATCGTGCTGCGCATTCATGAATAACGCTTTTCGTTTAATTCGCGTTGGCTTGCTTTATTGCGTGCCGAGGTGTACCTAGCTGTCTGTTGGCGTGTCGGGAAGCTGTTGTCAGAGCCACAGGAGTGGAAGTGTCATTGTTTATCAAAGAGTTGAAGCTGTCGAACAGAAATCGAGCATGTTCGGTTTCTTGTCAGCTTTGCAGCGTGATGGCTAATTAAATAAACCCACGCCGTCAATACTTTACATTTGACAAACACATTGAGCTGAATCGCTTGTAGCGATTTGTGTAGGTATACGCCTACCACCATCATCGGCATCAAGCCCCTCGATTCCGTAGACTTACAATCAGACAATCTCACCTTCTGTTCTGCTTAATGCGGGCACTTCCAGACATTCGGATCTGTCCACATCCCTCCTGTCACTCTGAACACGCTTGCAATTATTAAACGGTGCTCCGCATGGTAGTTTTTCCAAATATTATTAGTTAAAAGCCCCCATTCCTCAGGCCTCTTCTGCCAATGGCTTTGTAAGCACGACTGGGCCGGGCTATCTATTATACGTCCGTCTTCATAAACTTTGGTTACCTTCGTATCGTAGTTCGGCTAGTCCAACGTGGATAAGCCTGAGTGGCTTTAAACCCACACCGAGGCATTACAGAAACTCAGACAAAGGTTTAGCTAGATACGCGCGTTTAAGTGCGGTCGACATATTCGTTTTCAAGGGATGCCAACAGTTGCAACTATTTTATGTCAATTCAGCTGCACAGCCCGGTTGCATTTAGTGAAGTTGTTAGACTGAAGTCTTTACCTCTCACTTTCATATCAAAATTATCGCAAGACATTGGCATTGCTGTCAGATAACTCAGACTTCCTGAGCAATTAATTCTAGAATTCTGCTTGTGTAAATACCCTTCTCAAGTTGAAAAAATTCGCCGTTTTGCAAGTTCTGAGAAATTTCACACAAATACCACTGATCTAACACAACATTGCAGGCGTTATTATTGGAAATTAGGTTAGCTCTCTCGATGGAATTTTACCGTAGACAAGGTTGGAAGCTGTGGTCTGTGATATACACATCATGCTACCTATTGTGTTGAGTTGTAGGTAAATCTATCAATATCTGATGGTACTTCATCTATTAAAAACGTCATAACTGCAATTTCTTCACACCGTGCACCCTCATGAGCGGTAGTAATTTATGTGATTACAAGGTAACTTCAAACAAAAGCTAGTTCTCTCCTAGTTCCACGTAAATTGTCTTGATTTCGTACAGTTTATCACTCTTCCAGTTTCATCTCATCTTTAGTTTGCGTTGGGATCATGTCCATGATTTAAAGTTGTTCTCGCAACTGCTGGTTCTTCTAATCTCCATTTCAGAGTGAGCGCCTTCTACATCAACGAGTTCCAAACGAGCATGGTCTAATGCCTTTCAGTTAGTCCCATACGGTAACTGATGAATATAAATGATAAACCATACATTTGTACTTCTACGATATCCGGTTTTAGAACGCAAACCTGTCATTTTGACTCTGTTCTGACCATTAATCGAGCCTCACGAAAGGCCCTTCAAGTCTCAGAAGGGATCAAGTGGTCAAATCCTGCAGCTTAAATTCTAACAGCATCAACGCAAGCCCAGATAACGTTTGTGGTTACATTAAAAAAAAAATTGAATACACCGAAAAAAAATGCGAAGGATTCTATATTCAAATTACGTTTGATTTATCACGGGGCTGAATCCAAGCTTTACCATAAGTCTTGGCACGTAAAGGAAAAGAAGCAGCAAAAGTACATGTTAAATACAGACACCTCAAACCAAACCCTATGTCTTGCTTGAAAAACGAAAAACATTAAATAAAGATTGACAGCGCAAATACGTAGGCGATGCGGTTAATAAATGAATAAGACACACTAGCAAAAGTTGCACACAATGGGAAAGCGGTTTTAAGCCTTGATTTACATACAGAGCGTGTCGACACACAGAATTTTCCCACGACTTAAGTTGAGCAAATTAAAACGAATAGATGGATTCATTTGAAAAACACTTTGCAAGAAAATGAATCCTTTTTGACAAGGCCACACTAGACAAATGGGAATATACTCACATATCTTCGATATTACCATCTGCCGACACACTCACAAGCTGCCAAGCTTTCTTTACACCTCCTAACACTAAAACCGTGTTAGACTATTCAATTTTGGTTTCAGAAGGCCACATTAGGCATTGAATTAGGAAACACCAAGTGCAAGTGCTGCTTTTGCATCATCGAATGTGGATAAAAATCAAAGAAATTACTCCGCACAAATCGAAGAAGTTAGTGGGACGGTTTGTCATCGACTAATATCAAAACTCTCACAAACTAAATGCACTCCTCATCTCACTTGAACGTGCAAATTTATCAGCGGGAGGTCACTTGGCACTATTAGCAAACAGTATATCAACTGTCAAAGTGTGTCAAGAAAGCTGTTAGTCTGTGGCCCACAGGTCATGCTTACATCAGGATAACTACAAATCGCAGCTGGTACAGTTCATAGAAGTACAACGAACTGAACCATTGCGAAGAAAACAAACACAAGCATTCCACGTCGACTAATTTCCAAACATCACAACGGTTGTGTACAGGTGCTATTTCAAATCAGTGGAGAAATTGAAGCCTTTCCACTTTACGATACAGCGCTTAACTAACCCAGGCAGCAGCGTTGTCACATTCAACAGTACAAGCTACTATTTGTCTTCAAGTACCTTAATTTTTTTAGTCAATGAAACGTGGCACCGCATCAATGGAGCCAAGTCAAATTCGCTGTGTCATCAGCGTTTCACCGCGCCACACACCGTAATGATCTTCAGCACCTCGTAAATCAACCTATCCAACTGGCGCATCAAGTCGCAGGTCTGCCAACACACAAGAAACTTCGGCTCAACCACTAGAAATCGAAGACTGCTTGCGCACAAACAAAACCCCAAAGCATTTGCCAGGTAGCAGCTACACGGACCACACTTTCCGATTCAAACTCGAATCTTACCTTAATATTATCGCTTGGAGAATTATTTCTTTATATTCAAACCATAGTTTAATCAATCATAGTGACAGGCGCCTTAAACACACTCAACAAATTCATCGAAACATGACGTCCAAAGTTTCCCGAACATGAAGAAATCGGCAACCAGGCTGTGGCGGTATTTACTACAACAACTTATCTACCAATTAAAGTAGTGTCACAATGCTACCATGCTCTAGTTCGTAAAATGGAGCGATTGTTATGCTCACTGAACTAACAACCAGAAGGCGGAAGAAAATAATAAAAAAACACATTTGAAAAACAGGATGAAAAAAGGAATAAAAATTATTCCACTAGAAATAGGTTTGCAAGATGTACTAACTACCCAAACTGAAATTCTGCCATTCTGTTCGAGCTCACGGTTGCGCCTGTTTTTTCCATGCCAGGTAGCCGCCCGCGAGGTTTAGGGCCCTAAAAGAAGAAAACCAAATCAGAGCGTTTCTCACAAGCACACCGCAATATGCAACCAGGCCTCCGTGAATAAATCAACCCTGTTATAGGCTAGATTTATGCTACTTTTCGACACGACTCTCATTCACTTATTCCTTATTCACAATGGAAATGGGATATACGCAAATAAAAGAACAAGACTGTACTAGGGTTTTACGGCATTGGCATGTGGGCAGATGGTAGTCATATCAGCGGTCACCATTTATTCACCAATCACGCCCTGTACGGCTATACAGACGTGTAGTAATTAGCTCCATTGTGAAAGTTACCATACGTTAACACATCAAGTTGGCACGACGCACATCCCAGCATTCGCTGGTAGCTAAGCAATGTCTCTCAATAGAGCTTGGAGACACATTTATTGGAAAAGGAAGGCGAAAAAGTCAAAATATCTGTTTGGCGGCACGGAAAATAAAAAGTGCCTGTACGTGCCTTAGGCCCAATTCCGTGGCTGAGTTGACAAACTATTAACTCCAGTCTAAGCCAACAACGGAAAGGTACTCCAGAAAAGCTCAGTGTGTGACGCCAACGCTAAACTACTGCATTGGTTAAACTGCTGTTGCCGCCAACATCGCGTATATTCCACTTGACGTTCGTCGCACAATTTCGCTGCGTCAGGTGGTAGAGAACAGGCCATTGACTAAGCACTTGGAAGATAACTCACATGCTTTGTGCGCTTTAAGTTATTCGTCTGTGGTTAGACAGAGCAAATACCCCTCCTCACATCGCATTCACACACACAGTTAACTGTGCACAAACGTGCACTACCGAACAGTCACATTGGACATCCCTTGGCAAGAAGGCCTAACGGTACACCTTAATAGATATTTCAAAATATGCGCTATCCGTGCTTAGCATTTCGACTTCTAACTACCAATTCACTCAGCCGACTCCAATATACTACTACTGTTGATCGATACGTGGCTACCTGGCAGAGGGCAAGGGAAACCTGATTGAAAATCTTATAAAAAAAGGAATTACCACTGCGTGAGATTCACAGAGAGACATTTCTACTGAAAAACACTGATGGCGGCTAAGGTTTGGGTGGGCACTGTCATAAATTTGTTCATCTGAGCATACCAGTCACACGATTGCATGCTTACCTATTCTGTGAGATGACTAAAGTACAAGCAAGGCATCGAATGGAAAACGAGATGGGTAATCGAGGGCTTGCCACATTCATATACTCTAAATTTACAAGTTATCACGAGCAAAGTAATCAACACGGCATTTAAAACTTTGAGAATTAGCTTGCAAAACAACGTGTGACTGATAAAGCAAGCATTCTAGGTTGGATAAGGCCATGTAAAGTAATGTGCCAAAATCAGAAAACCCACTGCATGTTACAAGGCAGTAATCCGAGCATTATTAATTCTTAATCATACTCACAAAAAAACACGCACAGAATTGAATATAAATTAATTGCATTACAGGCCAGTGCTTCTGTTCATTGCATGCATAAATGATAAGCAGCAATTCTTCACACCACGTAGGTACCAGGACATAATATAATCTGACACACGTAATTGCTTACAACCCAGGCAAGTTCTAATGCACATAACAAAACAAATCACATATTTAAAAGTCACGCTCAAAACGCATGCATTTATACCTTTTGTATCCGCATTTGCGGACACATTCACAAGCAGTCAAGCCTTCTTTTCCAGCTTTTGAGACAAAAACGATGTTATCGTCTTTGATTTTCGGTTTCATAACGCCATATTTCGCCTCGAATTCGGTGTCATTAAGCGCAAATGCTGATTCCACGTCGCCAACTATTTGGCAAAACAAAAGGACTTGTTGCGTAAACTGAGCATCAAAGTAACTGAAATGGTTTGTTAAATTGTAAATGACGAAAATGTCAAGAAGTCAAAGTCGGAAACAAATTTAGAGCAAATTTATTGCTGTCATTGACTTCTGAGAATAAATTCTGGAACTTTTAAACCAAGAAAACTTGGAATGTGAGAGTCGCTCCTATTTTTTATTAGTCACTTGTTGACAGACGACACAGTACCTATCGGGTAATTGAGAATGTAAATACGGTCCTCAATGCTGTCTAACTTATTTATTCAAGGCCTTCTAATCTATAACAATTAAGTCGAATATTTCACGAAATAAACTCAGACTGTTGCAAAACAAAAGTTGTAGCAGAACTTAGTGTACAGGGTTTATCAACCGATACAATCTCACTGCTTCATTACACATTTGAATTGTAGTTGATACAGATCATGGTACTGGGGGCTGCTTATTCGGCGCTCGTAAATCTCACGGATGCATTGAAGTCGCTTAGTTTCAGGCTATTGTCATTATGATGGGAACCAAAAACTTACTAATCGTTTAAGATAAATTTTAACACACAATTTGCAGAAGTAACTGAACATTTTTTAAAATGCAACTCCGGTAGACGTTTTTCCATGAAAAATCCAAAGCTGGACTGCATGGATGACTGGTGTTTGCACTTTCATGAGACAAAGAATTTATGATCTAACAATGACATCTCAAACCACCTACAGTAAAAGTACTATTCAAATCCAGGCATGTGTCGTTTGTTTATAAGAGCATACATGGAATGTTTGTGGCTCCAGGAAATTTCCCTTCAGTTTGAATTTCATGAGGCTCACGAACGTCGAAGACCTGAATCCCCTTTGGTTCGCCACGAATATGATTAAAGGTGGTTAAGTCAATATTCGGGTCAAATGAGACATTGCCATCAACGAATTTATACACTAAAAATGAAAGTAAATTCGTTGCGCACAATAATTATGCTTTTACATGAACGTTAGCTGAATAAACAATTAACAATTGAACACATGTAAAGTTTATTAAGTACGTAAAAACCAGTAAATTACGAGTACTCATCTGTCATTAATAAACCGTTCAAATGTTTTTATACAAAAAAGGCTTTTTATGAAAATTATTAGATGGTAAAATTACAGTTAAACAACAGTTGGAGAATTAAATGGACGGTTTAATGTCAAAATCGGCATAGACAATAGCTAAAGTTTCAGGCAAATATATCCAATAAATTATTTCCAGTTCTCAACAGACGAAAAATTACAAAAGGTACAAATAAGAGCATATAAAATATTTTTAAAGATAATTAAAGAAATTAGACGGTTTATTCTAACTTAGCGTTTTATACTATATAATTTTAATTCCAAATATTTAACATTTAGCAAACTAACTTAGAATCTAAAAATACGTTTTCACCCACATTCAAAAACGTTCCTGATACCTTAAGCATGGGATAAGAAAAACAAGACTCCAAAGATAATTTTGACGAAAAGTTACAATAACTCATTAAAGAATTTTGTGTTTAATTTTAGCTACTATACATTTTTTAAAAAATCTTTCATTAAATGGAATGTAATTTGATGAACACATGAAGATTTTAGAGAAATCAGAGGAAAATTTTGCACCAAAAACACAATTACAAAATCAGTCTTAACATTTAAAAAGCCTTATTTCATTAAACTACTGCGCGACGGCAAAGCACAGATCAAATATTCCAAAATTTTGCTGTGTAAAGAAGAAGGTTGTGACTAAATGAATGAAAATGAAAATTTTACAGCCAAGTTTCAAGAAACGGAAGTGCAGTGGCATAGTCCCTTTGACGATCGTTTAACTCTAATTAAAACCTGCATGAAGATGGTGAGTTCTAGATTTTATCCGCGATTAGCAAAAAATGCAATTAACTTTTAATTCGCCTGTGTATTAACCTTTGGATTTAACACTATGTTTGAACAAACGTCTAATAGCTGTATTTGTGGAATAATAAATAAATTATATCATAGTCCACTTTGCTCGATTATGTAGTCACGTTGGTGAAACTTGATTTCCGTCGGACTATGTCACCTACTTTCTTTACAGGCCTGTGTCGTTAAGCGGTGATGTGTAAGCTTGGATGGTTAGGCGTTTTGTAGTAGGTAATGGATGCATTATACACTCCTAGTATAATACATTTGCTGGCTTTGATAACGAGGTCAACCAACCGTATTAAGTTTGTCCGTTTTTTTGAATTATTTATATCTCTTACATTTAAATCCTTAATCTCGAACCTCTAAATAAAGACACCAATTGCGTTAAGTGCAAACGCTACAGCATGATTTTCATGAGTTTCGGTTCCAGAAGCAATGGCTTGTAAGGCAACTAATTTATGTTCCATTCTGTGCGTGTTTTTGTGAGTATGATTAAGAAATAAGAATGCTTGGTTTACTGTCTTGTGACATGCAGTGGGTTTTCTGATTTCGGCACATTACTTTGCATGGCCTTATCCAACCTTGAATGCTTGCTTTATCAATCACATGTTGTTTTAAATGCCGTGTTGATTACTTTGCTCGTGATAACTTGTAAATTAGAGTATATAAATGGAGCAAGCTCTCGATTACCTATCGTGCTTTGCTTATACTTTAGTCATCTCACAGAATAGCTAAACATTTAATCTTGTGATTAGCATGCTCAGATAAACAAATTTATTACAGTTCTCGCCTAAAATTTAGCCTCCATCAGTGTTTTTTAGTAAAAATGTCTCTCTGTGGATCTTACACAAACGCTATTTCTGTTTTTAGGAGATTTTTAATGACATAGTCACGTATCGATCAGCGGTAGTATTATAGCATAGTCACCTGAGTGAATTGGTAGTTGGAAGTCGAAATATTAACCACATATAGAGCATAGTTTGAATCGTCTGTTAGTGTATGACGTTAAGCTTTTTAGACACGAGATGTCCAATGTGACTGTTCGGTAGTACACGTTTGTGCACAGTTAACTGTGTGTGTGAATGCGATTTGAGTAGGCGTATTTAATGCACTGAAATTAAAAAAAACGTCCAGCTATTTCTCTGGATTGGTATTGAATTGAGTTTAGACTTGAATTGTAGTAATTAGGCAAACCATTCTTCATAATTTAACGTGCGTTTGTGCGCAGTAATTTCTTCAAATTCGATACACGTTGGGTGACGTGTAATCTGTGTTTGCACTTGATTTTGTCTATTTCGATTCTTAATATGGCTTTCTCAAACCAATTATTTATTGCTTTTTGACGCTTTTTAGACAATTTAATTGCTTGTGTATGTGTCGGCAGATGGCTTTTTAAATGAGACTTCTTATTTTGCAAACGGGTCAGCCAGCCTCCAGTGAACATTTATCAAACTAGCATGAGCGAAGCGTATTCACGAGTTGATCGAATGTCATCGATTGTCGATTGCAACTGACTTTCGATATTTGCTCACGTTCTCTGCTATAAAAGGCCTTTGTTGTCAAATTTAAAAAATCGCACTATTTGCTATCATCTCTCTTGCCTTTCTTCTTGGGCTATTTCGGACTGTCGACTAACAGGGTTGTAAGCTAGTGCTAACGAAGCCGCCACAAGCCTGTTGCCTATATTGTGGTGGCATAACTCGATAGATTGCCTATTATTTAGTGGGTGGCTGTTTTCCGATAAATCCATTTGCTTGTTATATTTTACTAAATTTTAGTCAGGATGTGAATTAGTGATTTCGTCAATTCAAGATCCCTGCGGAAGGCCCTACTATTGGTGTTTACATGGAATGTCTTCGTAGTATCATTTAGTGCACCGAACTGTGCGCCAGTAAGATGCACCATTTTTAGTAATTTTGAATTGATTCATCATTTCACTGAGTTAATTAATAGACATTAGCACTTGTATAACGTAGTAGTAAAGTGTGATAACTCCTAGCTCTAAAATTAGCGTGATAGTCTGCAGTTTTGATCTTAGCTCCAATTAGCACTGTGGTGGGAATTTTTAAGTGAGGGACTGAGCTCTTATTACTAATAATGTGTTGTGAATCGTGTTTATTCAACATCTTAATCCGATCGATTCGCCTCCGATACAAGGCCCCCCTTCTCGCAGCATGGCGACAGCCGCGCAAATCCTCAACCCCCCATCATTCACACGTATATGTATCTTGGATTAACCCCAATCTTAGGTCTCAATGTTAGCTCATCTATGACTCACACATCCGAGGTATAAATAGGCACGCGCAAACCCGACACGACGACACCATTCTGGTTGAGCTCTGAAGTAAACGGTTGTGTCCCGTCCGCTCCGGTCTTCTTCTTCATCGCGGGCATCAGGCAATCGTAATCAGGCCAGGGTTAATTCAGTGCCCCCAGAGTGGTTCAGGACCACATGCTGGGGCCCACTACAAATGTAATGCATTTAGACCATTTTCTCGTAGACAATTAAATTTGCAAACCTGAGATTTGTGACCACCGCTGATTAATTGGTGAATTTTGTGTGGCGCTATGTAGGATTCAGAGTTAACACAACGGATAAATCAAGACTAACAAGGTATATATTACAATTAATGTATGTGAAACTAATGAATTACAAAGCATTGACAAGTTTGTAAGATGCATACTTTCAATCCCTGACCTTTATTCCGAAAACTAGTGATTTCGGTTTTTTTCGGTAACTCTTTCGCCATAAGGTGCAGGAGGTAATTACTTTAAATTTATCACGTAACTGGGATGACTGATACTGTGTTAACGCCCACGCAATGCGAAGACCATCTCTTAGTAAAACTAGCACATTTCTAGTTACAAGTGCTTATTGTAATTGCTTTTGATCCAGCTGGCATTTGGAATATAAACGTTGGTCTCATTGCACCATTACCCACGGCGATAATTTCTTGACTTGATTCATAGTTTGGCTGAAACCTAAATGAAGAATTTAATTTGTATAATCGGATGTGCCAGGGACACCATCGCCTAGTTCAATGTTGATTTGTCCATTTTCCTAAGGGACTAGCTTGGAGATACTATGACACCATGGTCCACAACTCAGTGATATAAAATAAGCTTCCTCTGATATTGATTTCGAACAAAGCCCCGATTGGTTGAGCAGTTTGACTTTGTGGTTAATCATGTGGGAGTGTGAAAAAATGCAAGGTATTTCCGTAGAAAGCATTCAAAGTCACTGCAATGGGCATCTGTTGGCATATTTTGCATCAATGAAGTTACGGGTAGGTATTGAAATCATGAAGATGACCTAGACGCAATCTAAAAGGCATTTGATGCAGGAAGAGTGGTACACGGTACAACATCAAGAAAGCCCACGTGGAACTGAAAGCGGACGAACTTTTTGTTTGAATTCATCTTATTACCATATAAAGAATTACCTCTCTTGATGGCTTCTGACACATTGAATTCCCAGTTATTAAGGCGGTGCTGTGTCGACATTTATTTGTGAATGGGTGTTAGACATTTAAGAATTTGCCTTGAAATGAACACACGGGGGGGCATAATGAGTGTACCACGGGCCACAACTTATTATTGATAAAATGTTTCGAAAATGACAGCTGTTGTATCCCACGGATTCGTTCTAGGCTCATGCTTTCACTTACTCTGGTAGTTTGAAAATCGATGGCATTAAGTGTCTATAATAGCCGATCGAACAAGTCTTCCTCAAGCTAGTTGTTACCTGATTCGCCCTTACTTTTGTTGACTCCCGCCCTGTTCGCGAGTCTCACATAAAACAGCCCATGTCGCCTCCGTACACGCTTTCACCTGACCTGTGCGCTGGTAAATGATAGTATCTGCTGCCGTTTGTCTTTGCTCTTAAATTTCCTTAAAAGACGCCCATGTCTTTGTACTAGACCTAAAAATGTGTGATATTCTGTGGTATCCGAATCCACTTATACAGAATAGACATAACAACGACTTTGCTAACTCAGAAATGGTGTTTACACCAGCTGGATTTTAGAATTCATCCCTCAGCACAACAGAATCATCTGATTTCATGCACGAGCAGTAGGGTGTGAGATCGTACCTGCCAACGTGTCCTTTTAATTTTGATATAATGTCACTAGGTGAGGACTGCAGTGTGACCACTTTCAGGCATCCAGCCACACTGCGTGACTACATTGACGTCAGGAGCCATTTTTGAATCCCTGCAACTGGTTAAATCTGGACACCAAGTCAAGGAATGCGTGATTGCAACCGATGATGCATGGAATCATTTAAATCCGCTAATGGTGAGCATCAACTTGGATCCTTGTCTGCTTATCCGAAACGTGTTGGCATTATACATCCACACAATGACCTATGCGTTGAATGAAAGTGTAACGCTTCGAGTTGGTTTTCACCGATAAAATTGTTAAAAGTTAAATTCGTACGTCGATTGGCAATTTTGCTGGGTATTTAAATTGTAACAAACAGCTGGTTCCAAAGTCGCGCGGATGTTTTGCACCACGACTTATTCTGGCATTTGATTTCACAGCAAAACTGACTGGAGTTTGAGGTGACAAAGGTATTAGTAAATACTAGCCAAAATCCTTATTTTAAACTAAATACTAAGGAAACTATTACGACACTGAGGCAGGACCTAAATTCCCACTGGGGCGACTAGTTTATGGAGAACTAGGTACGATGCGCAGATGCCTCGCGGTGTATAAGAAAGCCAGGGGCAACTAGGATCCAGTATTTTACTACACAGCTCCACCAAAGTGGGCTGTGTAGAAGCCCTACTCTGTGATCTCGAACCGCTCCGTGGTATTGACCAAATGATGCTACGCAGATACCCGGGGAAGACTAAGAAAACTGGAGATGGCGAAGACAATCGTTTATTTGGTGGCACAGCGTAGTTCTTTTTTGTGTGCCGGTTTTGTGAACTAGAAAAAGTACAAGTGACTAAATAACCAGGTGAGTGAAGCGAGTTACAAGGGGTGTGCATGCACGGGAGTGGGTGAACGGACGGGTCCGTATGAGTGTGGGAGCGTGATGAGTGGGTAAGAGGTGGGTATTGGGTTGCTATGACCGGATTAATTGATGTGAATCAGCAGACTTCACTCAATGGTTACATCTGCCTGTAAATCGGTTTGTTATACCTGGCATCGGTCGATGTTCGTAGAATTAATCAGCAGATAAGAAGTCGGTGATCGATGGAGGTGGTGGTGGTAGGTGTAAACCTACACAAATCACTAAAAGCAATTTTGTATCACCTATTTGTTTAACTTAATGTGTTAACGACGGGAGTTTATTTAATTAGATGACGCGAAAGCAAACATGGTCAATGTCTGTCCGACAGCCGGTTACAGATTCCAGACACACCGACAGCAGTGGGATGTCGTTTCAACATTTACCAGTTCCAACCACGTAAACCCGTTACTGGTGACAGAAGTGCAAAATGTGTGAAAGTGACCAGAGTGTTTGGGGAAAGGTGCAGAAGTGCGTAGGTGTAAAGTGTGATTGTCATCTGAATCATATTAATGTGGGTTAAAAGAAAGTGATACTAATCATTTAGAGAATTATTAGTTTTATTCGACGTAGATTAATGCAAAGAGCGTGGGTAGACCGGGTTTGGCTTCAACGAGCGCTGTATTTACTCATCGAAGATGCCGTGAAACTGACCCGACCAATTTGACATCTCCTAAATGACTTCAAGTTGATCGCACCACTTAGGTCCCGTCCGTTCTAACATCATTGAACAGAATATGCAAAAGCTATCTGATCATGTGTTAGGCGAATTATTCAAGTCTGCCCGCTTATGGGTTGTTTTTAGAATGCTAACCTGGCACAATGACTGTTATTTAATGCTCAATGAACACTTTAAACTAAAATTGTGGGTTTTTAAGTTTAACAACGGCTGCGTTTGTGGAGCGGCTGGCGAGCCCAGGATGATCTTAAAAATCATTTATGGATCAGAGAAATGGATGTTTACATAGAAGATCTAACGTAAATGTAGTTCACGCATGTAAAAACTTTTGAGCGAGTATCAGTCACCTGACGAAATTCCACTCATCAGAGATGGCCCAGAGAAACGTTACTTAAATGACGCGTTTTGCAGGGATTCCTTTCAATCACGAAGCAACAGAAATATCTCCATGATTGAAGTGGGTGATCCGTTTGCCACAAGCGAATAAGTCAAACATTTAACGCAATTTTAGACTGGACTCAGTCAAACTAAACCGTAACTGCCTGAACAGCATGTTGCGCTGTAGCATTCAGTCATTAGGGGTACTAACGAATGTTTAAAAGGAGCATGTTTACACATTTGTGTTAGAGGGTCAATGTTGCCGTGGTCATTAGCCAGCCTAGTGAATACTACTATAACTACTAACGGATTCAGCACACAATGCTATTCGGTAACTACGGCGGCTGAGTAAAAGAGAGAAATGGAGCTTTTTGCACTGCATCTGTGATGTCAAAGCGGGTTTAGTCAGCTGCGAACCAAGTGAGTGTCGGACCATGGATGTCGCCACCTCGGCACTTGGTGGGTGAGTGGTGTGCACACTGTGTGAGCAGCATGCACAATTCCCGGTGTTGGTGGTGTCGATGGTTTGTAAGGCGTTGTGAGAATTGCTGCAAATTTGAAACCAGTTTTGAGCGATAGGAGGCAGTGCTAAACGGCATTGGCCTAGTACCCTTGAAGACATTGTCACTGCTGCTTAGCGCCGAGTTAATTAAAACAACTGACTTTGGATTCTGGATAAAAGGCACCCAGTTTATGCTACGATGGTTATCACAAGTCCATATAATACTTTTTCAAATCGTGTGAAGAAGTGAATGAATATAGCCTTTGTTGTGCAGTCATAGGACATAATTTGTAGAGCCAGAATGAACAGGATTTTGTTGTACACAACAGTTCTTCACGTTATGACTGCGAATTGATTAAGCATTCCATCTGTGACAGATGGCTGTGCTTATGACTTTGGCATTCTGACCGACTTGCACCCTGAACGCCATCAATTCCCAGCGTTGGCTAGTTGAAGACCTATCGAATTTGAATAGGCAGGCTGCAGAGGCGTCGACTACATGGATATCACCAAACTACGTGAATTCGCTAACTTATTAAGGAAGAAGCGATAATTAGAATTCTCAGGAGGATATTGTAAGGACACTGTATAGAGAAAGTTCAGAACACCAAATTGG
>UXSR01005931.1:0-13214 GCA_900604375.1 Mesocestoides corti
TGTGTCCCGTCCTCTCCAGTCTTTTCCTTCATCGCGGACATCAGGCAAGCTTAATCGGGCCAGGGTTAATTCCGTGGTCCCGGCGTGGTTCAAGACCACATGCTGGGGCCCACAAGAAGTTCATTGATCTCAATTTTTTATATCAACCAAATTTGCTGAAACTCTGTAATAGTTAAGGCGTACATTTAATATTAAAACAAGCTTATTTAGACTTCAGAAATCGCATTAATATAATACAACAGAGGTTTATGTTGTTGAGTCATTTCGAGCTGGACATCAATTTGTAGTACGTGTCAAATGGCACAGAAGTGCTTTTAGCCAGTATTTACCTGACGGTAGGTATTGTCTTGAAGGTCACACTTGCAGATTCTCGACCGATTTCGTCGCAACTGATAGAAGCCCAGTTTGAATAAGCACGAGTTGCTCCAGTAAGTCCACGGCTGACAGCCATTGAAGCACTCCTCAAGTTTGCAGGCGGTCAGGCAGTTGCCGAGTTTTACGCAGGTGCAAGTAAAACCATCCAAGCATGTGTCTGAAAGGAAGGTGCTATTGGCTGTGGCGTTTTCACAGCCAGGGGAATATCTCCAGCGACAAATTCGAGACATTTTCCTCAAAACGGTGAAGCAAAAGTTAGTCGCTTCGGGAAAAAAAGGATCGTAAAAGTGACACGTTGCCACGGAAGCGAACTTTGACAAACTTCGATTTCCCTTAACGATGTTCATCTCCTTTACTTAAACCCTTTTAGTTGTTACGTAACCATCTTTCGCAGCCTCAAAACATTGAAATGTTATTAGCAGTATGTTGTGTGCTTTATCGATTTACCGATATCTTGGTGACCAAAACGTAAAAGCTACAATTTGAACAAATGAAATAAACATTATGAGCGACTCTTTGTACGCGAATCTCCCATTTACCCGACAGTTATAAAGACCGGTAAAAGTATTACCGTAAACCTTATGTAGATGGTAACAACTGGTGCTACGATGCATGGGGAAGTAGTCAAAGCAGCACAGCCTCAAATGGACAGCATGCAGCTTCGAAAGTTATAATTTTGCTGGATGACATTAAGCAAATACCAACTATCGTCCTGTTCACCGAGAACGTTAAAAATATGTTATTCTGGGGTTTACCATATGAATTATTCTTTGTTACGGCTCAACACTTTTCAAGCCTCATAATCTATTGTGTAACAATATTCTCACATGTTCATCGCAATACAATTAGCTGACTTCAGTATGCAATTTTGCTTCAGAATTGTAATAGTTCTGTCCGAGTGTCCTTCCACAGACTAAAAACCGATAAAATAGTCTAGCAAACACCAAGAGATAATTGACCAATCTTGTGAACATGGAATCAAGTGGGATTTGCAAGCCAGTATTTCTCCACCTTTGAACCGCGAGACCTTAAAAAATCCTATTATACAGTCTTATTCGAGGTCCATATTGCTAGTGTCCGATCAGGAAACCAACAAGCAGGCAGGAACGATAATTTTTCATAAGGTTATTAAATGTAGCCAACAGTGGTCAATTGACTTGGGCTCATTACATCTAAGATTGGTTTTGGATTAAAGGCAAGAGAACCGTTGCTAGTTATGCCATCATACTCTGTAGAACTGGCTGGAGGCGAAGACCATGTATGAAAACGTCGCAGCAAATTGAACCTTCGATATTTTTGATGTGAAAAATGAGGGGGAACTGATGTTTGGCTGTCCAGTTTCAAGCATTTTCGTATGCGAAAATTTATTAAGGCAATGATTAGCTATGTTATTCTCCTCACAAACCGCTCTCCTTTCAGCAGCATACAAATCTAATTTGTATTTAACGAAATACGACGACGTTCAGCCATTTCGAAACCTCCGCAGTGGCTTCACCAAATGCGACCCATTTAGCAAACGAGGGTTAGTGAAATATATACTAGTAAAATGTTTACACCACCCACTAGAATCCACAACTCGTCTATCCAGCGACGAAAACGTGATAGACAGATGCATATTATTCGACCAATGCGCTCTACGTTACAGATCATTTTTTGCAAACAGCCAGCTTTAACACTGAGTAATGATTCGCCTCTATACGGAGTTTTTAAAAAGCATGCTTATGTCACCAACATGGATATCGATGATACTGCCGGATGAGGATGCGTCACGTAATACATATTTTGAAAAGAATTACCTCTCTAAATATTTAACCAAAAACTAAAAATTGCCATATGCTCAAACGATGACGATAGATAATAATCAAATCCCAAACATCGCTAATGACCAACCTTTTAACTTGATCCTCAAGAAGTTTGTCACACGCCATAACCTCGATGTATATAAAATCGGCAGCCTCATTTCTGAACCAATCAGTTATCTACTACGATATGTCCCTAAAGTGACCTTTATTAGGACCACCACCGCAGTGAAGCGTACGTTGCTTTGAGGAGTGGAAAGTACAGAGATGGGAACACAGTTCGTGAGCATGTGCTTTGCGGCATTGTCGACATCGACAGTTAGGAACTTATGAAAAAGAGTTAAATGCAACAAATTGACGCATTCGTTAATTTAAGGTTCCGAACCGTACATTTGAATACAGACGGACGGCATCAGCATGACGTGAATGAGAAGAGTTGTGACTACCAGAAAAGTAGTAAAAGCCTGTGTGAGAAATGGCCTGAATACCCCAAAACAGAAGAAAAATCAAAGTTTGTCCCAATTTAATACGATATTTACAAAAAATGTGGCGAAATAAACATATAGCTACCGAATTTAACACCCTACAGTTTCAGAAGTTAAAATAAGGGAAAACTAGAGCTGACGAGAAAAATTTGTACAGATTCAGAGGCTCGAAAAAGCGTCCACTCGGTGTTTGCTCATTGGAATTGCCAAGCCTTGCTCTTCGTCAACAGAAACCTCATGAGGCAATCCATTGAACTTATACGCCACGTAAAGCTGCCGCAAGGCTTGGTTTCCACGGCACGCCGCGCGTCCCAGTCCAAAACAGGGGTTGTAGAAGCCCTGAAGGTCAGCCCAGCGTCCAGGCGGCAAACGTAGTTGGTGATTTTCCACAGACGCTTGCAGAGGAACTGTCACATCAATTGACAGAGGTCCTCCAACGTCAGGTGTGAGAGGGACGGCTGGTGAATCGGGTGATAACAGACCATAGAGCGCTCGAACAATCACAAGGCCGTTGGAGTCCTTTTCTTCCTTCGAAATACGTGCCGCGGTATGTTGCATGAGGGCCTGGGTAGCGAGCGCTTCGTTTCGCAGTTGGCGCAGCTCATTTCGTAGCCTTTCACGACGAATATCCTGGGCTTTTTTCAGCTGTGCACGCATCCAAGGCTCACATACAAGGCTTCGGATGACCCCGTAAGTGAGGCCTGGAACAAAGACACCGTAGCCAAAGGCGGCAAGATCCCAACCCTCTGAGAGTTTGAGTGGCAGCACGTAGGACTGTCCGCCGCGGTGCAAACCTAGTTTCACGCTCAAGCCTTGCAACCAGCTGGCACCGAATTCGCCGGAGAGGCGCGTTATCTCCGACAGTACGCAGTTGACGCCAGCACGCACTTCAAACAAATCGTAGGTGTTGCAACTCAGAGAAAGGGAAACGCGGCCCTCTTCATGACCAGACCCGGAGATGAGGTCATCTTCCTCATTTAAATTTGCCTCCCAGTCTGAGAAATTCCTTTTAGAACCCTGGTGGGTTGAAGTTGTCATGAAGGGGTTGAGCCAGGGCCAATTCACAACTGACTCCATGCGGAGGGTAAGTGAAGCGTTGCCGTTGTTCGAGAGACGGGTGTGCACTCGACAATTCCGCTCACCTTTTTCAGATGTCCAAAACACCTCAGCCGATAGACCACCACCAAGGTTCCACTTATATTGCAACTGAGAGACGATACGAGGGGTTATTTGGACAGTTGTGCCAACCGAGAGCCCAGGAATGAGGCTGAAAGCAGCACTGGTATTGCGTGTCACCGAGACGACCTCCATGCCCAAGGATCCGTTAACGCGCTCGTGGAACGCCTTATGCACTTTCACTGAGGCCCCTAGCCCCCGGCCACCACGGCCGTAGGACAGCTGAAATGTGAATGAGGGATGTTTTAGCTCAGGCTTGCTCATAATATGTGCATAATAGCACAAATATGACTACTAAGATACGATTCCTTTATAGGTTGCGAAGGTAAATAACCTGTTAAAAACGAAATCAAAATATTCTTCAGAATGTACTGAATTGCAGAACTAGTGAGTTAACTTACGATTGTTTCGGTAGTGAAAGCACCAATGACGGGTGTTTTGGGCGGAAATCGTCGCTCCCAGATGGCTAAAAGTGTCCCGATGCCGATACCGTTATGCGCGGTTACATGACCCACCAGATTAACGGTGTTCCGTAGGGTGCGCAGAGCAGTTATGGACTGAGAGAGCGACACATCATAAACCGACAGGGCAGGCGAATACACGCGCTCTTCTGGTGCCTCCTAAGTTGGAAAAAAAGGCACTGGATGTCTACAAACTGCAATGGCTGAAGTATTTTGGCTGAAAGTTTCAGGCGGTTTGTATATTTAAGCCAATTAAACACATTCACTGGGAACTAGAAAGGTTAATATTTGTGTGGCAAAAGTAAAACAGGTGACTTCGAATTAGGTGACTTCGAAGTAAAACAGGTGACCTCGGATAACATACGTTTAATTGTCGCTATGATTCGGAATAATTTTAAAATCTTACCTGGTAACCACAGATTTGGCTAAACGTCTACTAGAAAACCAAATATGCTAATCCGAGGGGCCGAATGGATTGCGGACACCACACGGTATTTGATAAATTTCGAGAAAAATGAACGATTAAGACACCGTAATCAAAATATTAACAAAAAATACATCCTCTAGAATTAACTTTAACGGAATCCGCTTTCTAGGTGAAGTTTACTTAGTGAGGTCAGGTCCATGGCGCATGCAAGATCACTGTCAAGTTAAAAACCTATCGCTTTGTACCTTTTTAAGTAACTGAAACTAGGGAGCACAATTAGTCTGGGCTAAACTGTGGTGCGCACGAAAAACTTTACTCAACGATATATACAATCATCACCGCTGGCACGACAAGCACGGCCTGCAGACTGAATGCACGAGCTTTTTATATTACGCAAAACTCGACTGCAACCATCAACTATCGAGAAGTTGCAGTGCGTTCGCAGAAGTACTACAATTATGGAAAGGTCTAGCAAAGACAACTTGGAATGAATTTGGAGCACCAAAACAATTATTTAGAAGAACACTGTGGCCCCAACCTTTGAATAGACTATGACGTGGTCGCTAAGTATCTCCTAAAATCTGATGTAAGATTAAATTTACTTATAACATGTAGGAGAGGATTTACGAGCAAGGCTGGGACAACAAACCACACACGCAAACCCTCTCTCAGGTAATTAGATATCCTTTGACAAAATGTAGTACTTCTGAGAATTCCAAACAACTTCCAGACGAGATAGTGGTTTATGCATGATAAGAAACTCCGCTACACAACCAATGAATGTATTTTTCTTTACTGATTCAAAGGCAAAGGTTTAGTACAGGTATCAGAACCACGATTACGGTCTATTAACATGCGATCTAGGTTCACTAACTACTTAATTCCATAAACACGCTGATTTTATACGAGGAATTGATGGTGATTAACCACACTCAAATAATCAAGGAGCTCATTTATAGACAGATTGTTAATTCTGCATGCAAAGTTTACGATGAAGTGAAGCCATACCACGTGTACCAGGCAAGAATGCTTTACCTTCAAGTACCGGTCAAAAAAATCGGTCATGTCAACACCGACGGAAACTTCAGAACTGGGTTGTAAAAGGCGCTCATTCTCTGTTTCCTTAGCCTTCAACTTCAACAGCAGATACTCCAAACGTAACTCCGGGGCTGATTTATTCCTCACCGCCAGTTCCCATCCTTGGATGCGTAAACCTGCAAAGGAAGCAAGGGCGAAATGGCCCTAAGAACGGAAGTGAATAAAAAGGGTCCACCACTTTCACACCGATATAACCTCAGTCAAACGTTTGTAACCTCAATAAAAATCTTCAGTTTTTGGAGGAGGCGCAGATTCACAATAAATTGTCTTTTGTAAAGTGGGACCCCAAATCAGCTAAAACTTTAATCAGACTTTTATTTAAACAGGATATTTTAGGATGGCAGATGAAGAGTGCAATTTACACTCCTTGATAGTAAGAGTTATTTTGCATTGTCAGAGTTTTACAATATTAAAGGTTAGCTGCCAGCAATGACACCGAAAAGAAGCTGAGGCAGTCCGAGAATTACCCGGTTGTCTCGAGTCTGAACTTAAACGTTAATGTCGTTTATAGGAAAAGAAATTAATTAGTACAGCAATCCAGCACTTATATGGGATGCGTGCAAAGTTTGAAGGGCGAAATGCGAAAAATACCAGACGCAAACACAAGGCAGTTCCTAGAATACTTCAGAAGCCACACAAAGGCAACTACCGAAAACACCTGGGGCGTATCGCCAGTAAGCCCACTGGACAAACGACAAAAAAAAGAGTAAGAAGTGGGTCGCTCACTATGGAACCAAGTCTAAAAGAGAACGATCAAACAACAAAGATGGGCGTGATGGTTCATGATCTATTAACAATATTACATTGAAACGTGATCGTGAAAGAGTAGTTGAAGCAAAATATTTTCGGTGCATCATAGAACTGAGAAACGTTAAGATCTGTTGGCTCAGTGTTTTGAACGAATCTATATCAAATAAGGTCACACTCTGCGTCAGCGTTAAATGCACAGCCCCTAATTGTAAACGTGGAACTTTTACACGACTGTAAAAATGGCATGTCCAGAGATTCCATGATAAAACTTAGGTTACTGGGAGATTTTCTTTACATTAGGTCATGACCTCAGTTGGAGTTATCAATATCGTGGGAAACTGCATGATGATCGTTATGGAGTTGAAGTCGGTTAAGACTTCAAATCTAATCGGACTTTAAAACATTTTTATCTACTTCAAAAAAGCAATATATTGCAATGGATTTAAAGTGATTCCCCTTGTTTTATAAACATGGATGAATATAATTTCCTTCGAAAGGGACAAGATAAATATTGGTAAGCACTTTTAGGAAATTTAAGTAATTGAGGTGAAAGTGTATTAAGATTACTATTCCTGTGCATACCGTTAAATCCATAACGATCATATATAGCACGTTTCTGAGGGTCACTGAGGATGTTGTACGCTGCAGTTAGTCGACCGAAAGCCGCCTCAGCATCGGCGCTCACGGCTGAATTGCCTTGTGCATGTTTGTCGGGGTGTAGGAGACGCGATAGTCGCCTGTAGGCCCCCTTGATCTCCACATCGTTGGCGTCACGAGCCACGCCGAGGACTGCGTAGAGGTCAGGCGTGGGATCTTCCTCGTCGTCTTCTTCGAAGACAGACAAGAAACTCGGGTCTACCGTCGTTGCATTTTCATCGTCTCCATCGTCCACATCAGTTGTGGGCTGAACACGGCTGGCTGAGTAAAACCGGGCTGTGTCATGGAAAGCACTCCCACTTTCAGCATACATGCCTCACTGGTTAACAAGCAGAATGAGATAGTGCTCAGTAAAATATATACCAAGTTTTATGGCAAAGTTGACGCGGCTATTGTGTATTAGCACGTGAACAAAATATTAAGCTAGGTAGTTAAGTTGCAAGAACCAGCAGACATTAATATGAGATTTCTCTAGAAGGAACAACTCCATAAATCGTCCAAGAAACTTAGGAGAAACTTTGCTCCATCAAAGTTCTGTACGGCTAAATACTAATTTACATCATGACCACCGTACTTGTTAAGGCAACACAAAGCTATACTGTAAAAAGCCTATTTTGGCACATAAATACGGCCTATTGGCCTATGACATCGATGAGATGTGATGTTAGCCACACTTCAAGCATGAAAACGAAAGTCCTAGAAATCGCTGTACCCGAGGGTTGCTTTAGTTGCCCCAAATTTGGCTTTCAAGCATACCTTTTGAAATTTAGTGCTTGTAGAAAAAACGTTACAGCAGCTTAATACTAATAAAGCCAGGCAACTGTCGATCGGCGAAGTGGATTCTCCACAGGCGCCAAATATCGCAACATTTAAATTAGTCGAACACACATCTTCCTCTATAGTTTATTGACTAAAAAACCATTTGCCATTTAGATGTAAATAAAGTATGAGGATACATAGAACCACTTAACAGAACCTTATCAGTTGAATTTTCCCTAGACCATGCAGATTACACAGCTATGGACTACCTTGGAGCGAATGTCGTTCTCGGGGCCGCAAGCGCTCAAATAACACAATAAAGTCGTTCAATTAAGAATATATTGAAACAGTTTAGTGGTACAAGGTGAACGAGATTAAATGCTGAGTTAAACACTTGGCGATCACTCTTCGTCAGGTGCACGCGGATCCCGAGGCTTCGGTCCACCTGCAGGTCTCGACATTATAATCTAAAAAAGTACCACGACTCGATAAATTTCGAATTAATTCCCGAAGTAAGTAAGTTTAAATAAAGCTCACTTGGTCCACACGAAGAACAGTACACGCTGCGCTTGTGGCAAAGCGAATGGCCCAGTATTTAGCCCCGTGAAGATCGAGAATATTGGCTTCCCTGGCGTCACAGACAGTTGAATCCAGTTTGGCAGATGTTACAAAGCCAGAGTGAGTCTGACCTGACTGATGAGCAGCATAAAGCTGGGCAATTATTTCGGTTGCCTTCTCACCGGCATTCTCCGAAAGAGCCTTGGGAACAACCTCATAGGCGTGGGCATATTCGCGAACAGCATACTGCTCGAGACCAGGAATTGCATCGGCAAACGCTAGGAGACGTCGAGCCAGTTCAATCTCGCAGGCACCAGCGCCAGCAACAACCTTTTTGCAGCGAGTAAGTGCCTTGTACGTGTTTACACCATCATCGACTGCACGCTCGATGTCGTCCATTATGTTGTCTGTGCTTCCACGAATGACAATAGTGACCATTGCCTTCTTGCTTGAACCTATAAGCAAGACCATACACCATGAAGCGGTTTTACCAAAAAAGAAGGGACACGATCTACAACTTATATGAAACAGTAATAGGAAAAAATGAGACAGAATAGTACATTGTGACAATCTCGTTATAAAGTATACAATCCAATTTTAGAGTGGAGGAAAACAACGTCGATGAAATAGAAATTAAACAAAATTACGGCCAATAAGTGTCATTTACATACCCTGCTCAAATATGATAACATTAGTGTCTGCGATCTCATCGACATGAACACGTTCGACATAGCCGAGTTCTTCTGCAGTTGGAACGGTAAGTGTAGGTAAAACCGCAGCACCAGTAGCTTGACTGAGACGACGAACATCAAACTTGCTCACAAGCCGAACCAGCATGATGCCGCGTTTGTTGGCATAGTGCAATGCGAGCTCACTGATTTTGCCTCCAGACACGACAACTTTGACTCCAGCATCAGCAATACTGTCGATAATCTACGAGGAAAACAAGTGCATGGTCTAGATGATTTAATGAGGTAGAAATCGAACACCATAAAAAAAGGTAAATTTTGACAAAAAGCAGACCACATCATAAAATGCAAAAAGAGATGTCGCGATGCATTACTTTTTCCATTTGGCTTTCCTCCCCCTTCGAAAATTCTTTCAGTTCATCAGCGGTATGAAGCAAAACTGTCCCCTTTGTCTCAGTTTGTAAAGCCTCAAGTGGGCATGAATAAATAGCAATTTTTGATTGGCTGACGGACTGGACGTCGCCCTCAATATCGCGACGGAAAACCATTCCCTGAACCATGGAAGAACTGGCTACACCAGAACCCTTAGAAAACAAAAAGGTTATTTAAGGTGACGTTACAACACGCAGGCAGCAGAGATGAAGGCACTTACCAAAACTTTGAGGACCCTAACGTTATCCACATTGAAATTACCGTCCTCAGGCATTATTGAAACTATTTTCAGTTTATAGGTAAATCATAACCTACTGCAAGCGGATGTGATAAGTTCAGCGAGGAATTCACTAATGTTCAACTGCTTGCTCATCAACGACGTTTTGATAACAGGATATACTTCCGAGAAATCCTTTAGATTGTTAATCTCCTTGACAACAATTTCTAAGAACGTTATATAAACCGAATTATTTCAAACCATCAAGAAACTCGATAGCTTTCTTTGCAGCCATTTCATAGCCTTCAACAATTTGGGATACGGACAAACCCTGGAAGCATAATTGTAAAAACAAATCTATACCATCTTAAGAAGACCACGGGCATTATCTAAGAGCGCACCAGCCAACTGAAACACTAAATTGGTTCCATCGCCAGCTTCCTGTTCCTGCTGCTGCGTAGCAAGAATTATCATCTTTGCTGCAGGATGTTGAACTTCGAGTTCCCGAAGAATAGTCGCCGCATCATTTGTAACAAATTGCTTGCCAATATGGTTTATGACTATTTTATTCTGACCGCTCGGACCATAGGTAGAACGTGTCGTCTTTGCGATCGCCACGCAAGCCTCAATGTTACGATAAACTGCCTCTTCAAGACCCTCGAAATGCTAAAAATTGTGCGTAAATAATATACGGAAATTACTCTTGTCCCATCTTTCAGCATAGACACATAATTCGGAACCTTGGGAACATGAAGAGCCATATCAAACTACCAATAACCACGCTAAAATGTGACGAGCTGACCCACGCCTATACCGGCTATGCTAAACACAAATCGGGTTGGATCAATGTGTGCACATAAAAATATCTCCCAAAATCCTATCAGGCTTGCAATGCTAAAAAAAATTAGCACACTTTGTATTTTATCAGAAAATAAATAAAGCTTAATGTCAAAAAACAGGGGTGAAATGAACGGCCATGGGTCCAGGTACCGAATAAAGCTTCGAAGATAATCAGAAAAAATTTCAAAGTATTAAAATAACATTAATTTTAATTAATTAAGAAGTAAGTACATCACCTTAATTTATAATTATAATTGCTTTTTGAATCAATTAATCAAGTGCAAGATTGCAGCCAATATAATGAGGACAAAATCTAGAAATATATTTGAAATGAACGGGGTTACTCCGACTTCACAACACGTTACTTTCAAATTATTGCATCAAGGCATTACATATAATTATTCTGCCTCTTAGCTTTAATTTTAATGTAAATACAGCAAAACTCAATAATAAACATTTTTTATTTAACAATCACTTTTCTTTTGTAGTCAAAACGTGAATGCTGTTTTATTCGATAAGTTTCCTTTATGCCAATTTATCGCCACATCCTGCATGTTATATGAAATTTATTAGCAAGTATGTGATTAGTCAGACAAAATACTAATGATCTAAGAAATGTATGTGCTCTCTTAGACAATTAGAGAATGTGAATTACTCTTATCAGAATATTTGTGTTTTAAAAATTCAAGAAACAATGAATAGGAAACGCAGGGCCAATATCTAGCATTGAATCAACTGTATATTTTCTTCTTAATCATACTTATCAATCACTACGTACTTAGATAATAATGAGAAGACAGAACTCAGTACAACCTTGGCCGTTTTGGGGCTGCTAATCTCGTTTATCTGCTGTTGCCATGTATTTAAATGGTCTCAAGCGCTAACAGTAAGAGAACGAGCCGTTGGTTAGAAAACATGCAAATTTACTTTGGCTGGCTGACGTATTTAATGGTCGACCAAATAACTGTTTGAGCATATTTGAATAAATATGAAGAGCAGAAACTGTTGCTAAAATATGGAAAAAATTAGTGCTCGAACTTTGATGAATGTCATAAAATAACAAGATTTTTAGCAATTGTCGCAGCTCACAGTTTAATCAGATTGGTTGTTTTGTTTGTTTTGCTAGTAAGCATGTTTTTCGGACAAATTTCTGCTTTAATATCTTTATTTCGGTAATTTTATTTCATTTAATATATCGATCAAAATATTGCTACTCGTTAAGTGACTATTAAGCTGTCAGATAATCCAAAAGTTGCATTGTAAATATTTTTCGATGACACATATTTAAACCTACGGCTTGCCGATACCGGTTGCATTTATTTTCTTACTCATATTTTACTTGCGGATAATATTAAACCATCCAGATCATTGTTAGATTTCATGAAAACAAATCAATTTACGCATTTTGTCACAACCTTATCGTCCTACTGCTTATCTGGTTTATGTTGGCAACGTCAATTAAAACTGTTGGTCGTTTAGACATTGTAAATTAAACGGGACCCAAAGTGATGAAGACATATACAACAGATCCAATTTAAGTATAATGAAATAAATAGGAACCATTCTGTAGCAGGTTTCAATTGGAGGTAACTAAACAGTGTTCACCGCTTATAATCTGTTTCTTATACCCGTTTTCTTCGGTTGAATGGTGACCTATGTTGCCGTTTTTCAAGCATGCAGATAAGTGATTGGTGAACCTTGTGGTATTATTCAAAATGGCCGAGCTAAAAACCGGTATTTTGCTGCTTTTTAGTATCGGAGCTCAACTCAAAATAAAACTGTTACAAGGACAAAGATTTATTGACCAGCCAATAGCCAAATCTGCACATCTGACGCCATTTATCCGAGGCATGCATGCTGGCTGCTTCGCTTTTTATATGCTACATCTTATTCTCACTTGTCACTCTTGTATTTTCGCTGCTAAAGATTTTCTTGGCAGTTCATTCAAAGAACTAGAATGAAAAAAATGCAACAGAGCATCATTAAGGGGCATATAACAAGTTAAGACCATGAATCAGACGCCGTTTATCCGAGTCATATAAATTAGCTGCTTCGAAAATTATATAGTGCTTTCTGGTGGGCTGCTGGTATACTTCCTCATCCATTCAATCGGACAGAGACAAAGGAATTCCTTTGCTTGGCGCGATCTAGTATGTCTGCGCCGCAAATCAACAAAATGTTACGATGGAGAGTACACTTGCCCTAGTATGAAGAAGATGCGTAGAATACCCGAGCTCTAATAGGAAGAAGATTGGTACAACAGAACAGGCTTTATTGACCAACCACAAACTAGAGCCACAAGTCAGGAGTCTTCCATCCGAGTGCCCCACGCTTGC
Organism: Mesocestoides corti; assembly: GCA_900604375.1. Classification (NCBI taxonomy): domain Eukaryota; kingdom Metazoa; phylum Platyhelminthes; class Cestoda; order Cyclophyllidea; family Mesocestoididae; genus Mesocestoides; species Mesocestoides corti. Next base: position 13,060 of record UXSR01005931.1, read on the forward strand.
CACGCCGCTCAATATGAACTGCAACTTATTTGTGTCCTCCTCTGGTTGGCTGCTTGCCTTTCTCGCATGCCATTGGAATGCAGAGAGACGCAGGATTCCCTGAGGCTATCGTGGTACAATATGTCTGCGCCATCAGACGACGCCACACCGCCTCC
>UXSR01005932.1:251-19090 GCA_900604375.1 Mesocestoides corti
AGCCAAAATGTTCCTGAAAATGAGTTCCTCAAGCCAGAATTAGAGAAGCATTGCTTGGTGCGGCAGATGTATCCCTCAGGACATTCGCTGCAACTCACTCCACTCTTATACGGTCTCTCCTGAAAATATCTCTCACTACAATGTCATAAATCATAATACACTTGGCAATATTTTTGCATTCCGCTATCAATTAGTCTTCATTGAATTAGTGACGATAAGTCAAGTAGACATTAGAACAGATAGTTCGATTTTTACAATGAGCTCACTTACCTGGGCTTGTACAGGCACATTGTAAGGTATCTGGCTTGTGCGTCCACTGTCTGACTGGTGCATTGCCTTTGAGCACAGCCAACTGCAGTTTGTTTCGCATATATCATCTTCAAATTGGTAATTACAACAAATAAAAAAAATCATGTAATATTTCCATTCAAACCAAAAAAAGACGACAAACAGCGACAATCGTTCTCATTTGCTTAGATAACCTTGATACCAAGTAATATTCTAGGTATGCAATGTTTAATCGAGAAATACGATTGTTTTCAATTAACAAACAATTACTTCGCACAAAATAAATCAAAATTGCAGCATCTAATGTACGTGGGTCGAGGCGATTTCTTTGATCGTCATAAATACTACTTGCATAGGAAACACCGCAACCTGCCTGTCTATAATCAAAGCATGCATCTGTACATTGATCTTTTTCATAATCGTAGTACTGCTTCCGAGATGCAATATCCTGTAACATCTCATCAAATGTGGGTCTGGCACCTGACTTCAGGTGAAAAATTTCAGAAACATTTTCAGGAAGGAAGTCTGGATTTGGTGGTGCGAATGAGCAATTGACAATATACCCCTGCGCCAATGTTTCCAGTTCACTTGAGTACCTCTAAAAATTAAATGAACAATGCCGGTTTGCCCAATTTAACTTAACGGAAAAATGCCGTTGAAAGGATATTTCAATAAATAACTTGCTGACTTGGCAAAATAAGCACATATTTGTATGTTTGGGTTTAGTATCATTCATTTCACAACTTACCAAGAACATCATGTTGCTTGCAGTTGGTTCCACTGATTCACGCACTTGAGTGTGCAATTCCATAATCCTGTTGCGTTCTTCCAATGTTGGAACATCGGCTGCAACAGTCCATATCAGCGCGACTAAACAAATCAGTTTTCTCATATCTTCGTCTGCACAGAAATGATATCGTCAAAATAAGGCATAAATTGCAGAAACCTGTAAAATGACAACTTGCCCGTTCGATCTTTGAAGAAACAACTGTAGTGAGATGCAATCGCCATATTCCTCCACTTATATACGCTGTCGCCATCACCATCTTTAAGAAAGAAGACACTTGAGAGCTGACTACCACAATTCTTCGTATCACTCTGACAATTTGCAAACATTTACTTTCCTCAGATGCTATGTTCGATTTAATCTCGGATTGAAGGGAGAATTTTGTCATGGACAGGACACTGATTACTTTATTTGCTAATATTGTAGTCAGTGTCAATTGATAAATGTTGGGGATCCATGATTCCCCAAGATTGGTTTCTGATTTTATTTACATTAATTTATTAACATTTGTTTTGTTACGTTTTTATCAAGTCAAGGTCAACCTTGACTTAAGATAGCCTTCAAATTACTTTCGATTTCACTTCTCTGCATGTGGCTCACGTGAATAAAGCTCTCTACTCGAGCTCTGTTCTTGTTCTGGTATTAGCCTGGGATGGTCGGTTCTAGCTTTCAGCAAGGGATCTGGTACCTTTATTTGAGTGGTATTCTCTATTGTTACGGGCAAACGTAACAAAAAACTTACAGCGAACGCGTTTGTAATTCATTTTGACCTATTTATAGTCAACTCATTGTAATAGAATGGAACACGACAGAGTAATGGCCCACATTCTATACAATTGTCAGTGCATTGATATTGATTTTACTTGTAGAACTGCCTGTGAAAAAGAAATTTGTCAGCATTAAAGCTTATGGGCATGTGCTACCAAAAACATTTTGGCACAAGTCGAAATACCTTCAGGAATGGTGCACGGTTTAAGCAAGCCAATTATGATGAAAACTTCTCCTCGACAAAATAAATTGCAGAATGAGGGCACGTGACAAATAATTAGGCATTAAAACTTGCAAGCATGTGTTGCTAACAATATGCTAGCCCAAGTCAAAATGCCTTCAGGAATGGAGCAAGATTTGTGCAAGCTAAATGAGCTGTTTGTAATATATTTCTGCGCAAACGCCCCCAATTGTGATGAATACATTTATTCGCTTAAAGATCGCAGAATGAGGGCACGTGACAAATAAGTAGGCAGTTAACCAGCAGATAAAAGGATCTTACTCACAATCAAACACATAAGAGAATTCAGTATAAATTTTATTTTAGCACATTGATTCATTGTAATGATATTTAGGAACCTGATATCTCACTTCAGCAATCGCCAAATTCGATGCGTGGTTTTACCTCTAAGAAGTGATAGACACGAATTGAAAGACACAGGAGGGCAGATGGCGAAGGTCACTGTTCTATGAAAGTCAGTGCTTTGGAGCAAGGCAAAGATATAGTTGATGGCAGCCACGAGCAGCAGTGCTGCCCTAATTTACCTATATAATTAATTTTGATTGAAATACTCCTTAATCGCGTAAGTTCAAGTCAAAGCCGTATTTAATTTTAGGTCGTGTCATCCGCCCAATATTTTCCGAGTTTTGTTGAAACAACCATCAGGTTTGGCGTCATCTGCTATCATATTCTCATCAATATTATTATTCGGTCTTTGTGTACAAAACGGACCTGTGCTGAGAATTACAGCTGCGTACATACAACATGTTTTGTTTAAACTACGGCTTTTTCAATTTCATCAGACACCGAGAGTACTTAAAATTGACAGATGCTGCTCACAATATGACTAGTATATTAAATCTTAGGAATTTAGGTGTATTAATAGACCATAATGTCAAATTAACTTTGCCTATTACCAACATCGTAACATCAACTATCCCCTCCAAAGTTATCGTGAAGTTGACAACAGGACATCTTACTGGACTACACTAAAGTGATGATCACTGAGTCAAGCATATGAAAATCAATTATTTGCAACATCGTAGAACGCCTTATTGGTTGCAATATTTCAAATCATATAATGATTCATCGCTTGATACACCACGAGAACTATTTAAAGAAAGGTAGCTTGCATCCGGCTGCGTGAATGAGTAGTAATTATCCTAATTATTCTATCCTATTGAAGTAAATTCCTATAATTGTGTTTAAAATTTTAAATTTTAAAATTTTAAGTGGTTCCAACTATCAACATCAAAGGAAAATTATGTTTGAAGGCTATCTCTGAGCCACCTCGCGTGAGTGATGTGTGAATGATGGCCTGGGTGTACCAGTGACTCACCCCTTATTGGCTTCTGTAAGCATTCACCTGCTACACACGCCCATTCATATGCACACAAAGGCACTTGGCTGGCCTGAAGCCGATACAAGGTCGTGTTCTCTGTCACCACGCTTTTCGTTTCACTCTTCACGGGTTGTTACGGTCTGTTAATTAGAGGGTTGTAAGGTAATGGTAAAAATTCCAGCTGCTACACACTTGCGACACCTTTTTGAATAACTATTTCTTAATTTGCTATTCGCTTGTAGGTGGTTCTAATGACTCACCTAGCTGAATGTGAAATTGCACAATGCTGTTTCGTACCTTCAACGTTGAACTATATTCTGTAAAACTCTACATCAGTAAAGTTAAAAACAGCACATCTCTTGCACTTCTGCCGAAATAAATGAAGATACTTCATTATGGATAAATTACTGACAATTTGAGTAAATCAGCTTGCGTGTCTAATTTTTGCACTGGTTTAATAAATGTTTGTGCGTGTGTGAATCTACCATCAATTATTTGACATATAGCACAGTACTTTTTGAATCTATATTAATAATTTAGTTATCTAAAGGCTATGACCCTGCATTGTGGTGCTTTGCCACGAAATATTCCTGTAATGTGTACACGGACCATTAGTGTTTACACTGGTGTGTTGCAGGCAGCTTCTGAAGTGCTCAAGACGCTTACTTGTTGTGCTTGCAAAATCCGTTAGTAAGAGCACTTTCAAAGAATTCAAACTATGATTCATATTGTTTCCTTCGACGCGTGCCTTTCCCGTTCCGGAAACACAACGACTCTGGTGGCAGAAATAGACGGAAGTCAGAATGCTTGTTGATAGAAGTCGTCTAGACTGTCGACCGTATTTATTTTTCAACCAATCAGCATGAGGATGTGGTGACTGAGTACATGGTTGCTGATACTTCAAACCCACATTCATGACCTGAGACACAGAGCGTGAAGAAGACATGGTCTGTGACAGAGCGACGTCGGGTTGGTGAATAATCGGTTAACCAATTGCGCGAATAATTGGGTCTCACAATGAGAACAGAGGATTGCAATTGATCCACACGCCGTTCAATTAAGGTGGATAATTCCAGCTTATTCGCGATTGATTTTGTGGTTCGGTGTTATATGGTCTTTTGGTTTGTTTCCTTATGCAGAAAAAATTGATCGCTTCGATGATAAAATCTGTTGTATTAGCTACTAAAATAATCGAATAAAAAATATCATGTCTGTTGACGGTCCGTATAGGGTTCAACAAATAAAGGAGCAAACGGGAAATGCGCGTGAAAAAAATATTTCGCAGGTCAGTGGTCTAACAGATATCTTAAGAAAACTTGTGGGACATTATTAATTTCAGCACATGTGTCAAAATATATTAAAGAAAAGTAAAATGCCCATTTTGCAACCCACATTTACACTATCTTGGAAATTAAGAGGATGCCCCGTAAGGACAAGAGAACTGTGACAAATTGTCCATTGATTTTGGGTATAATGCTACAAATCAGTTACAAAAAAATCAGGCTTGAAGTACACGCACATTCATTGACAAAAAACCAATCTATATACATAAACCCAATAATTTAATGAGCAAGGACTTTCCATGATATTTTTGGGTACAATACAATGTCTTAATGGTAAGTCATGCTATGGCTTGCGTATAATAAAAACCGAATCGAGGTATTGATACCTGGCTGTCGTTAAGGTAAGCTTAAAATTATGCCAGAAACTAGAACACGTGAGACGATTGTTTGGTTTTAATTTTACCAGTGAGCACATATTCGCACCAGAATTCAACAGAACGAAAGAACGAAGTGCGCTGGTCTTCAATATCATCCAAAATATTATGTTTTTTTATGAACATATACACTGTGAAAGCAAAAAAAGCATGATCAGTTAATATTATCAAACGGGGTGCAGATGCTAGAAAAAGAGCAGTTCAAAAGGAAGCAAAGAAACGGGCCCAGCATTTTTGCAAGGGAACTCAACACGTAGAAATACTGAACGTCTAAAGTAGGTGTGGAGAATATCCTAAAAATCCATTGTATACTTCTAGTGGAATCGTAAACTGCATGCATGAAATCAGTGCACACCAATATGGGTCTAAAATATCACTGGATCCAAAGAATATAGCCGTGAATTTAAGAACGTTTTAGGTCTGCAAAATTAATAATGCATTGAGAAGAGAAATCACTCTAAATCAACCTCTCTCCATCTGTTTTGTTGACAGCGTTGAGTCCATAAGGACACAGGAGACACAACTGGAAATAATTAATAGGGGCCAGTACAATTGTGCACGTCGAAATCCTCTACTCATGCTAGGCTTTTTACTGTTTTCATGAGCTTATCTGCCCACACACCCATGCACTCACAGCAATTTCTTGTCGAGAATGCAAATCAGACTACTTTGCATGTGTGCATGACAGTTTTTACCGGTTAATTTTGATCGGTAGGTCGAGCAGCAATAAATCATGTTATCGATAACTCATTATGACCTGAGCTCGATCAGTAGAAGCGCATGAGGAAAAGCATCTTAGGACACGTATTCTGCAAGGGGATTTGTATTTTCGGCTCAATTTTCTTAAGACCAGCACACACTTTGCCCACCACATTGCCATCCCTGTTTTAAATACGGGTGCTTTAAATTAAACAATACTTTAAATATACATTTCATACAATCTGGAAGAACCGCTATTGCAGGTTGTTGCAGTAATTTTTGTGAAGAAATCCGCTGCATCTGCCAGCAATGCGTTAAATGATCGTCTCTTTTAACGAGCCTACCACGACCAACCCTAAACCAAGCTATCTCGAATGATAATTTTGATCTGACTGTTCTTCTTGTTGTGCTTCGTCTAAAATTTTGCTACGATGTGTTTCAATACGCAACTAAAGACTGTGTTTATGATTCATTATTGACACCATTTTTGCGTTTTCATTCATGTAGTCATTGCTACTAAGGCGCACAGGTAGAGAATACGTTAGAGGGTGATTTAAAGTGTAAATGAAAAAATTTGGTGAAGGAAATCATAGTCGGAAACACACGCAAGCAATATCCCCAGACCCCTCAAATCCATACGCTTTCAAGAAAAAAAGAATTTTCTGAAGACTTAAAATCGACAGTACAAGTGCATTTGTCGTTGCCCCAACTACGATCACGTAAAGTGCGTATGCATCGAGAATAAATATGCGGTATGACAAACTCAATCTTGAACTAATGTTTTGATTGCCAAAGAGGTAGTCGATGTAGTTCACAAATCTAACACCTGTTAATCTCACTCAATATAAAAAAATGACAGCCCTTGTGCCCAGAGTGAATATTTGCAAATACCCTGATGTAGCAAAAATTCGCAACATTGTTGGAATAGTTGACGATACCAATACGACAAGAAAAAGACATGCAAAGGTTGATAGGGTTAACGTATTTTTCAAATATCGTGTATTAAGCACCTCGATGTTATTCTTCAGGTTTAAAGCTATCAAACCCATTGGCGTGTCCTTTTATGCATGAAAATATCCAGCCTATTATGAACGTGAATATAATTAGCAAAGTTGCTTAAAACAAACAAGATTTGGAAGTGATAGATGCTCCAAATTTGTAAGTACGTCCACATATTTCTTCACCAGAGTTGACCATGGTCTTAACTCAAAGAGGGCAACGTCCGCAAGACCATTGAACCCGCAATACACGGGCTGTGTATTCTGTCCAACAGGACTGGTGCATTCTTGATCATAGCATAGTGGACATATCTGCGAAAACAGTTAAACACAGACACAATGAATACGGCAAATTTCTTTAAAAGCTGCACAAAAGCAGCTTCTGAAATTGATTGCGACATGAAAACTGTCTAAAAAACATTTCCAAACATGCGCTGGCAAAGCTCCTTGATGTTGGAAAGTAGCCGACGGATTGGCAGTTTGGAGGTTATTTTATTTGCAAATTTGATAGGTGATTCGCCTGTCACCTTGGTTTTGTGGGGCAGCCTTGTAGTTTTCGCATGATTGACAATTGACCCGATGTATATAAGTGGAGGAATATGGCGATTGCCTCCCACTTCAGTTGGTTCTTCAAAGATCAAACGTGCAAGTTGTTTTACAAACTTCCTTGCAATTAATGCCTTTTTTTGACTATATCATTTCTGTGTAGAGGAAGAAATGAAAAAGTTGATTTGTTTAGTCGCGCTGGTATGGAATGTTACAGCCGATGTTCCAACGTTGGCAGAACGCAAGAGAATTGTGGAATTTCACACGCAAATACGTGAGTCGGTGGAACCAACTGCAAGCAACATGATGTACTTAGTGAGTTGCGAACATATTAGTAGTTATAGGAAACTCTGACTTAATTGCTTGCTTGGCAAGACAAGTAGCTATTTGTCAGAATACTTTTAAAGTTCATCGTAACTAACACAAAAAGCAGTGTTTGTCTACGTTTTAGACTTACTCTACTGAACTGGAGACCTTAGCGGAAGAATATATTGTCAATTGCTCATTTGCACCACCTGACCACAACATTCTTCCTCAAAATGTATCTGAAGTCCCACACATGAGTACAGGGGACAGACCCACATTTGATGATGCGCTAAAGGAAATTGCATCTGAAAAGCAATTCTACGATTATGAAAACGATCGATGTACAGATGCCTGTTTTTTTTACAAACAGGCATGTTTTGGTGTTTCTAATGCAATTTGTATTTATATTAGTCAATGAAATCGCCTTGACCCACACAAACGATGCTGAAATGTTGATTTTTATTTTTGTTCATTGATTGTTTTCTTTAATTTAAATTAGCCTGTTTTGTCGATTCAACATTGCTAAACTAGAAAACTACCTGGTATCAATGTTACCTAAGCATATGAGAATGAATATCGCAGGTTAGCGTATTTTTTCGTGTGAATGAAAATCACATAAAATCTTTTTTTATTCTTTATAATTTCTAATTTGAAGATAATAAATGCGAAACAAACTTCGGTCGGCTGCTCTCAAAGGCAATGCATCAGTCAGACAAACGACGCACAAGCCATGTACCTTACAATGTGCCTATACAGGCCCAGGTTAGTGAGCCCCTTGTAATAATCAAACAAGCGGTTCTAGTGTCTTTACGGTGTATCGTTACCTAATTAATGAAGAATAATTGATATGGGAGTGTGAAAAAAGAATCCAAAAGTGTAATGCAATGATTTATGACATTATAGTGATAGATATCTTCGAGAGAGGCCCTACAAGCGTGGGCCAAGTTGCAGCGAATGTCCCGATGAATACGTCTGCCGCAACAAGCAATGCTTCTTCAATTCCACTTTGAGAAACTCAATTCCAGGAGCCTTTTGGTTAATTGCAATTTTGAATTTGTTAATCCTTTCGGTTTTCTCAACTGCATAGACTCTCGTTCTGCTTTGCTTTTTTCTTTACTTTTGAATGGATCTTTCGTAGACTTGCCGCATGGATCTTGCACCTGTTCGGTCGTTGCTATACCGATTAATTAAGCCTAAATATATTCTTTTGATTCCCCTGGCATTTTGTTTCAATGATTAATTCCCGTTCAAACCATTTCAATGTGAAACCAAGCTGAATTATTATCCCAGTTACAGACTAATTGGATAGAACGCATCTTAAATGGCTACCTGTTCTATAAAATTCACTATTATGACCACATCCATAAAAGTCGTCGAACAAAAAAAACACTGCATTGTTTCCAGAAGCACTGTTTACACAGAATCGTGGTTGCGATTGCTTATAGCTAGCCGCAATCAATCAAATTACTTACGCCGAGTAAATCCGCTACTTCTTAAGTTGCGTTATTAGTCTATGCAATGTAAGGTAAATACTGACTGACACTTGAAGGAATTTGCCCTTTAGTATTAGTCTCACAGTGGTGCTTGGGTCCAGTCTTTGTGAGGTTTGACAATAAACATCGGTTGTGATGAAAAAAATATTCTACCATGCATATTAATGAGGAAGATATACGGTCGTCTGATTTATATTTGTTCCCAGGAACTGTGTCTGATTTCAAAAGTAATTTTGACTAACGTCTGTTACAAAATCTGTGGTAATAGTGGATGAGTAAATTTTATCATCCATCCTTTTTACACACTTTGCGAATATGGCGGCTGACATGTAGTCCTAATTTTGGTAGATTTAGTCGACCAGTTTTGATGGCACTTCTCGGCGATATGATAGGTCTCACTTTTCTGCAAATCAAAGATACGGTTATTTTCTACATTAGCATCTCACAAATATGTCTTCCATGACTTAGTTTTACAAACCTCGAAGTGCCGGTATTTGCCAATTTAGCTGATTCAGTTATGCTCTGACCTTTAAGGAATGGAACAAATTCAGTCATTTTCAGCAGCACTCCCCCTTCATGTTTTGGTGCGTCATGTCGTTACTGTTACTAGAACTGGAACTGTGAGAAGAAGCATGTTAAGAACTGGAAATTGATTCGTACATTGAAGTGACATTATCAGTCGCGAAGGCAAAATTGTACCTAATTAAAATATAGGCATTTTCTCGAGTCAAAATAATTCGTGCACAACCTTCTTCAAAGTGGCAACAAAATTGTTAGTGAAAATTTCAATTAGCAACTTACCCAAGTATTGTTTAAGGCCAATTGCAGCCAGCAGATTTACCAAAAAGCGCTAACTTGAACTTTGCTATCGTCTGATCAATTTTTTAGTACCGGTAGCAATCCGCAACCAGGGCTCTTTCTATTTACATCACTTTTATTTTCAAAACAGTGATTGATGCAGCAAAAGATGTGCTTGCCTAATGGATGTAGAAATTAACACATTAGCAAAGTTAGATGCATCCCTCTAATAACACCGTGACAGCCAAGCATTTTAAGAGGTAGCTAAGAAAAATATGACTGCATGTTTGCATGTGTTTCTCTCTGTGATTTGCCAATCTTATTCTTAAAATTTGACATTTCAAGACAAACTGGCTTTCATCTACTTTGGAGTCGGTTTAACACAGCTACCAATTTGTCAAGGGGTTTGTTTCGTAATCTGATGATGAAACTGCTCATTGACAAAACGTACTATGACCATATCGCAAAAGAAAATCCATTAATTTAAACTCGGGACCATATTATCATTGATTTGCTTTGTCTAACATTTACTAGATTCACTTACGTTTGTTTAAATGACAAGGATGTTTTAATGTACAACCAGAAGAATCAAGGACTAACAGCGCAGACATTGTTTGCTGTAAAGTACTTAGTCTAGCCCACGTTGTAAATGAGACCCCAGCTTTAAAGCTAAAACAACGCACCCTTATTGAATTGGTTTGTACCACAATTAATTTGTGTTAAATTGCTGGTTGATTTTGGGATAGACAGTGATCGAGATTTACTGAGCCAATGGCGTTCAAACTGACACACAAAATTTCACACTGATTTGTGAATCGATCAGAGCCTATGAAGTGCCTGGCATGTGGGCAAGTCCACTGGCTGGCAGATGCCACTATTTTTCGTGTTTCTATGAATGATAACGGATGCCTATTTCCCAATTTTTGTGTTTCCCTGAATGATCGCAAATGCTCATTTAGTCGGCATTATTAGTAAAAGCCTGCATAAGGTATTCACGTGCCATCTCATTACTACTCAGTAACTTGAGCCTACTTAGATTTTAACTGGATCCTCTCCCAGATAAGAATGTAGACTTAACTCTGGGTTCACTGAAAATTAAGGTGAAGTAAATTAAAAGGCATGTCTTTGTCATTGGGTAAAAATACAAAACAGAAATGCTCAATTTAGCTTTGGAAAATAAACCAGCACTCACTTAAGCCCATCTAGTCGGAATCAAACTGAGTAAAAGTAAATTCCATTTTGACGTTCAATTTATCTTTAGATCCTGGAATAGAATTTAAGGGATGCAGTAGGTAAATGCAACTGAGCACAGGGATAAGCATTTATGCAGAATATTGAACCCCATGCCACTACTAAATTGCTTGTTTCAAATTCACAAATCGAATGTCTATCACAAAGGTACTCTTTGCATATTTTGTAATTACAGAGCTCTAAAAATTTGAACGTTAATTGCATGTCTCAGTGAACTAAGAGGCAAAAATGAATCTTTTTTATAGTTGCCTCGGCATACATAGGATCGCGACTTAAATCTGAATTATCGACACAACGAACTCGTGGTCGAATTAATGAATGTCTTTTTTAAAAGAAACGAAATCGTACATTACAGTCAAAATCGTGACCTAAGTTTGCGTAGATTATATTTCATGGCCTTGAAGCTACAGTGGAAGCAGTGAATAATTTGTTGACGGATTTTGCAAAGCTGATGTCTCACATAAGCAAATGCAGAAGTCGATGCGTGTTTTGAGACTAGTAAGTAATACCTACGAGATACAAGACACAGGTGGGTGGACTGCAAGGTCACAATGTTTTGTAAATCAAGTCCATGGATTGGAGGTAAAGCGGTAGATGATTACAGCCAGGAGCAGCAGTGCAGCGAATTATGCATCAAATTTGAGGCTCTCATGCACGATGTTATTGATCCTCACTTTGCTCTAAAAACACAGCAAGCAAGGTACATAATTTTGACAGAATTCTCCTTAATTGCCAGATACCAGTGTCGAGTCTGATGTCAGTGGCAATTTATACCGTTGCTCTGGTGTCGACTGTTTCATATTACCTGAGTATTGCTATAACCCAGGATTGGATGATTTGCATGTAATTACTTAGCAGTTCAGCTGGGTGCGTTCAAAGGCAATGCACCAGTCAGACAAATGACGCACAAGCTATGTACCTTACAATGTACCTATACAAGCCCAGGTTAATGGGCCCCTTGTAATAATCAAACAAGCCGTTCTAATGTTTTTCAGATATATCGTTACCTAGTCCATGAATATTAATTGATATTTGAAATTAATACTTGAAAAAAAGTATTCAAATGTGTAATGCAATGATTTATGACATTATAGCGATAGAATCATTCAAGGGAGGCCTACAAGAGTGGAACGGGTTGCAGCAAATGTCCGGAGGGATACATCTGCCGAAACAAGCAATTCTTCCTCAATTCTGGCTTGAGAAACTCATTTTAGAAGCATTTTGGTGAAATGCAATTGTCTACGGAATCACTGTTTACACAAATCCTGCTGTCGAGAGTGCCTTAAAATAGGCGAACTCAAGCAAATTACCAGCGCCATGAAAATGCGCTGCTTTTTAATTACGCAAGTTGCCCTTTGCTACTGATCTCTTAGTGCTGCCTAAGTCCCGCCTTTTATAGGTGTGACCGCCAACACCAGTTATAGAGAAAAAGATTTGACCATACACGGTAGTAAGTGTGGCATGCGATCGTTTGTTTCACGATCTGTGGCAAGATTGGATGGAGCCGAGGAAAGGTCATCCATCAGTCAACATTTACAGAATAGAATTTTTACTAAAAAACTGGATGCATAGTTTTTGATCTCTTCTACTGCATGCGCCTTTATGTGCATTGATGAAAAATGTTGTTTTTAGCAGTAAAAATATTTAAATTAACATTATCTGGACATTAGCGTTTCCAATCACGGCGATCTCTGTGTGCTAGTGTGTGGTAAGACATGTGAGTTGATAACATTTTTGGCGTTTTCATTCACCAAGTCATTGCTACTGAGGCTCAAAAGTAGACTACGCGTTAGAGGAAAATTTGGTGAAGGAATCACTCATGTAATATCACCAAATCATTCAAATCCATGCGCTTTCAAACAAATAGAATTTTCTCAATAATTAAAATAGGCAATACAAATGCGTTTGTCGTAGCCCTATCCGTGGCCACTTAAAGTGCAATGTCGTCGTATGCGTTGTGAATAAATGTGCGGTAAGACACACCTCAACCTTGAACTAAGGTTTCGATTGGCTAATAGCTCATCAATACATTGCCTAAATCTAACTTCTGTCAATCTCACGTAATGTTGAATAAGATGGCAACTTTTTTGCATAATTGCACAACGCTTAGCAATAGTACAACAGCAGGAAGGCCGAATGCTCGTCATACATATGCGCTTCCGTTTTTTGACAGGGAAGTTTGTAAAATATCTTTGATTAAATTTCTCGATGTAATTCTATCGGTTAAAAGCCATTAAAATCATTAATGTATACAGTTACGAAGGAACGTTAAATGGATGTAAATTTTGTCTAAAATAAAGCAGGTGTCGAACTTAATGGATGCGTAAACAAATATGGGGCAATTTATTTGCTATTGCATGCTTTATGATGCTCTACGCACTCCAATATAAGCTACCTGTTAAGATATGCAACACACCTCAAAACTAAGGTTTTGGTTGGCTAAGAGCCCATCAATGTGTTGTTTAAATCTAATTTCTGTCAATCTCACGCAATGTTTTAAAAAATGGCAGACATTATGCATAGTTGCACAACGCTTAGCAACAGCAAGAAGATCGAATTCTCGTCATGCAAATGCGCTTGCGTTTTTGGACAGGAAACAGGTTGTAAAATATCGTTGATTAAATATCTCGCTGTAATTCTTCCGGTTTAAGGCCATCAAAATAATTAACGTCACTTACCTGGGTTGTATAGGCACATTGTAAGGTACATAGCTTGTACGTCGACTGTCTGACTAGTGCATTGCCTTTGAGCGCAGCCAACTGCAGTTTGTTTCGCATTTATCATCTTCAAATTAGAAATTTTAAAAGATAAAAAAAGTATGTGTGATTGTCATTTACACGAAAAAAGATTATGCACCAAAAATATCATCTTACACCTTTTATCCTACAATCATTCTTATCTGCTTAAGTAACCTAAATACCACTTGAAATTCTAGATAAGCAATGTTAAGTCAACGAAAAAGATATTTTTCAATTTAAAAAAACCAGTACTTACCCAAATATTAATCAACATTTCAGCATCTTACATGTGTTGGTCAAGGCGATTTCATTGACTGACATAAATACACATCGCATAAGAAACCCAACAACTTGCTTGTTGATAACCAAAGTAGGCTCGTGAAAATTATTCGTTTTCATAACCGCTGAACAGCATTTCAGATGCAATATCTTTTAACACATCATCAACTGCGAGTCAGGCCCCTGACCTCAAGTGTGAGATTTTAGAAACATTCTAAGCAACAAAGCTTCGATCAGGTGCTGCAAACTAGCAGTCGGTTCCAATCCATAAGAATAACCATAAAAGATAAAACAACACCGGGAAGTAACATCTGGGGCCATTGCGGCGCATAAATTGTTCTCTTGATAAAGTAAATAGTTAGGCTGATTTTGGGTTAACTCTTCATAAATTCACAACTCACCAAGAACATCATCTTGCTTGCAGTTGGTCCCACTGATTCACGCACTTGCGTGTGAAATTCAGTAATTCTGTAGCGTTCTCCCAACATTGGAACATCGGCTGTAACAACCCTAACCAGCGCTACTAAACAAAACAATTTTCTCATATCTCCGCCTTCAGAGAAATGTCATGGTTAAAAATGCACAAATTGCAGGAAAGTTTAACAAGACAACTTACACATCTGATCTTTAAAAAACTGCTGAAGTGGGAGGTATTCGCCATATTCCTATACCTACATACTTTGGATCAATTGTCCATCATGTGAAAATTACAAGGTTGAACTGAAAAACCAAGGTAATGCACAAATCATGAATAAAATCTGCAAATGAAATAACCTCCAAACTGCCAATCCGTTGGCTACTTTCCTGCATCAAGGGGCATTGCCAGCACGAGTATTGAAATGTTTTCTCAGACAACTACGGTGTCAAAATCAATTTTAAAAGCAGCTATTGTGCAGCTTTTCAAAAGAATTTACGATAACCATTGACTCTGCGTTGAACTGTTTCTTCAAGTAGGTCAATTGAGCTGTGGTAAGGGATATTTATTTTAAAAAAAAAGCAAAACAATTTCTTGTTTTTGTTTTACCAGTCCTGCTGGACAGAACACAGAATACGTGTATTGCGAGTTTAATGTTGTTGCAAACGTGTCCCTCTTTGACTGAAAATCACGCTGAGATGTGATGAAGGCATATCAGGGTGTAAAAGACCTCTTACGACTTTGGTGCCGGCTTTGCGCAGGAGTTCGAATTCCTGTCATGTTTGCTTTGTGACAACCACGCCATCACACTTCCCTAGCACTGGCAGTGAAATCTAACAGTACAACGCCACATCGAGACTAGTGCAAAAATTGTCACGTATGCAGATATTTTATATTGGTTAATGAGCAAATAAATAATCATGATGTGATGCATGAATGACGACGTCTGTGTCCAATAAAGTTTAACTTAGCAAAGGTGTAGTAGCTTGTCCTTAGCATTACCTTACTGTTACGTTTGCCCGTAAAAATAGATTCCCCAACACTTACAACCCTCTAATTAATAGCCCAAGACAACTCGAGTAGAGTGGAGAAGAGGCGAGAGTGGACACGACTGGTTTATTGATGTCAAAACAACCAAGCGGCTTTTGTGTGCGTATGAGTACGTGTGCATAACAGGCGAATGCTGACAAAGACCAATAACAAAAGGGGATGAGTCATCCACGCACACTCGCGCGGGGCGGCTGTCAGTCCACCACAAATATTCCCCCCCGAGAGTGTTAGCTGTGAAACAGTAAACGCTCAAAAATTATCGAACGGAATCAGCAAAACGAACAACGGGTCTGAGGGGTCGGCTAAAACAAGGCGTTGGGTAGGGTGGGGATACGGGAGATTGTAGCGGGAGTTCGTCGTTGCTTGAGCATGTAAAAGGAACATTGGTGTCTTCGGTATAAGCAGCTTTGAGACGGTCTACGCTCACAGTATCACGTGAGCCATTTTTGTCAATTACGAAAAAATTGCTGGCGCGTTCTACCACCTTAAAGGGGCTATCATATGGTGGTTGCAAGGGTTTTAACGCCATCAACGCGGACAAATACATAAGGAGAAGTAAGCAAACTTTGTTGGATCCGTGCTTGTCGTGAGGACATCCTTGTCGAGGTTGGTCGAATTTCCTTCATGTAGTACTTTAATTGATCGACATAAGATGAAGATGGGATCTCAATAGTGTTGTCAGAGTTGGTGACCATTTCACCAGGCAGACGCAAAGGTGCACCGAATGCAAGTTCTGCTGGCTTGGAGTCAATATCTTCCTTTACCGTATTCCGAATGGCTGATAAAATCAGTGGTAATGAGTCAGACCAGTGGTTCGAGGCAGCTTTCGCAATAATGGCTGCTTTTAAATGATGGTGGAAACGCTCAACCAAACCATTAGATGCTGGATGTAATGCTGTAGTACGAAAATGCTTGCATCATTGCTTGATATATTACTAGGTAACTACATACAAATCAGCCAATCATGCGCTATAGCAATAACCGGATTATATGAAACAATCGACACCAGAGCAACGGTATAAATTGTCACTGGCATCAGACTCGACACTGGTATCTGGCAATTAAGAAGAATTCTGTCAAAATTATGTATCTTGATTGCCGTGTTTTTAGAGCAATGTAATGATGACACGAAAAACTGCAAAATCAATAACATCGTGCATGAAAGCCTCAAACCTGATGTATAATTCGCTGCACTGCTGCTCCTGGCTCTAATCATCTGAGGCTTACCTCCAATTCGAGGAGGTGATTTCCAAAACATTGTGACCTTGCAGTCCACCCACGTGTGTCTTGTATTTCGTAGGTATTACTTACCTGTCTCAAAACAGGCGTCGCCATTTTCATTTGCTTAGGTGAGAAATCAGGTTTGTGAAAACCACAACAATGATGCTAAGAATCAGCAAATTAATCACTTATTCCACTGCTGCTTCAGGTCTATTAAATATAAAACTACCCCAACTTAGATCGCGATTTTGGTTGCAATGTACAAATTTGTTAGAATTACCATATAGGCGAGAAACGCCATAAAAATTGTCGGGATGAAGGGACATGTGGGCATGCACGTCAATATGTTGGTGTACGTGTGTGATATAAATGACATGCTTAACATGCGTTTATGCCAATTGTTGTGCCAATTTTTTTTCACACCACATGAAATCATATTGCATCCTAAATGACAGGGTTTTGTTGTGCAAAGACCCTCCAATAACATCTGACACTAATAGGATTGGCTAGATTTCTGTTTTGCATTTTCTTGTGAAAATGCACCATTGATATAAACATTCAGTCTTGGTTATTGCTTTAAGGTAAATGCTGGGTTAGCTTCTGGTGCAATTTGCTAAATCTACCAATTTTAGCAGTAAATGTTAACCGTCCTTTTCGCAAACTTTGCAGAAAGAAGTCGCCTTAGCAATTGAAGACTGATGAATGACCTTACCTCGGCTTCATCCACTATCACCGCAGATCGTGAGACAAATATTAGGCCAAGTCAGTTTCAAAATCAGACTCAGTTTCTGGGAACAAACATTAATCAAACGACCGCATAACTGTCGCATTGGTATTCATGCTAGAATATTTTTTCTTCATTACTACTGTTCACAGACAGAGCACACAAGGGCGGGACTCGGGCACCACTGTTAGACTATTACCAACGGGCAAATTGCGTCAAATATCATTCAGCATTCAGGTTAAATTGTAGAGCCGAATATCGCAACTGGGAAAGGAGAGCAGTTTCATGACGTGAGTGATTTGCTTGAGACTGGCTAGCTAAAGCACTCTCAACAGCAGGTTTTGTGTAAACAGTGATTTCTAAGACAAGGTTATGCCTTTTTCTTTCAAAGAAATCTTTGGAGGCCTTGATTTGGTCATAAAGTTGCGTTCGACGAACATTTAGTTTGCCATTTAAGATCGCCACAAAGTATCAGCCGTCAGATAGCTTGAATATCAGACCGGATGTGACGCCAACAATTTAAATGCCTTAATTATTTAGCACAAACGCGTTATTCCAAACACATTGTAAATTAAGCAAAAAAGCAGAACCTGAGTTGGTCAAAAATCGAACACACATCCCCAAATCTAGTTAGATGTCTCTTAGTAGTCCCATATCAATAAGATGCAAAAACGTCTTGCTATTCACACATTGTCGAATTGCACTAACGACAAACCCATCTGTGCAAATCGAAAAAAATCAAAGATTGCTCTTCACACCTGTTGGCTACATGTTGCTTATTTTTTTCAAATTGCCGTTATATAATTTGTCGTGATGCCACTGCATGCGTAGTCTGCAAATGAAAGTCTAATATGGTACCAACGTTGTAGAGTGTCACGAATATTCCACAATGATTAATACTGCTTTTATACACACTTGTGATATAAGGGTAATTACGATAGGCATCCAAGACAAGTTGAGTTAACTTTTAGCAGCCGAATGAGAACGCTTTCAAACAACATTAGGCTACCTATTCTGAAAAACGGTAAAAATTAGATCAATAAGGCGTGTTTTTCAGCTTTATTGTCAGTCGTCACTGAAATGCAGGCCTAACATTATGACTTGCGAAGTGGCGCGCAATCTAAAAGATAGCTTGCGTCTTGGCCCCAGATTTAAAGACACCAGGGCGAATACGCCTAGTTAAGTGGTCCATAATGTTT
>UXSR01005934.1:4973-15366 GCA_900604375.1 Mesocestoides corti
ACCTAATCAACCAGTCAGTTGTGCCAGATCCTCTAAATCTTACTAGATGCCGTGCAGGGCACCCGAGAGGCTAGATTTGGCATGATAACATTATTTAATTTCAGAAAATTGAGTACCGATTTTTCTTGCCAGATAATCTTGTGGTCACGGCGCCAGTGCTGGACTCAGTCCGTGTGCCATTCCTTTCCCTGGAGGTAGGTTGCTAGATCTCATCGTCACGTTTCTTACTGTGATTACTAATTATGGCAATGTTTAATAATGCTCCTATTTTAGTTAACTCGTGACAGTTTACAGGATGTTCTGAAGCGAAGTGCAGTATTCAACACCAAAAACCTGTTTGGACGACGATGCAGTCCGTGGAAGGTATTGCATGATCTCATTTGTGCGCGTCTTCTGTATCCATTGTCACAGGAGGAATGATTTAACATTATTTGCATACCTTTCGGCTACTCTGGCCAAGAATTGCCAATTGAAAGTACTATTGTGATAATGTTGCTTTGGTTTCGGTTAGCCTTCCTCCATTGTTTACAATATTTGCGATACTGGTATAAATATTCTTTCGTCTGAATTATTCTCCTAATGCGGATTGGTTTTTACTTTGATCTTCCATCACACGTGTTGAGCCTTTTACGCCTCTTCAGTGTGAGATTCATCTAAGACTGAGTGCGGCATCAAACCGATGCCCTCTTTTTTGGCTGCAAGAATTCGCCAAATGAGATCTTACCCGCACTGTTTCCCTTCCTGTTGATTCCGGCCCTACCACTGGAAACGGTACAGCGAAACTTTAGGTGTTATTGTTAAATTTTACTGCGTTGATAGTGTCAGTGTGAAACACTTCTGTCGTCTCCCAAAGCAAACTTCTAACCGAATCCCTCACTACGCTGGCATAGCGTATCAAAGTGTTTTGTTGTATTTAAGTTATCTGGTTGTGACTGATGTGAAGTAACAAATGCAACATTCTTTAAGCTGAAAGCCTTAGCCAATTATGTTTGTCCTGTAAGAACATCTGGAGCGTTACATAATTGTAACTGAGTAAAAAGGAGCAAATGTGTTTGCGTATGGGATTAATTTAAAAAATACTTGAATTGTTGGACAAAAGTGTTAATCGTTTGAGTTATTCATTCGCGCATTAAATTTAAGCCGATTTTCCGCAGCCAAAATGTCAAGCCAGAGTGGTAAAAAGATAGGTTGACCTAGAGCCTTTTAAAAGCGTAAGCCTAGTAGGCTACAACTATGTCTAATTTTGCAATATTAAAATGGATGCACAAGGAGTTGGTGGATTGTTTTTAATTTCCAAATTCCATATTTTTAGAACATATTACACAGGCTTCCAGGCAAACTTTTACACAAATTGTTTATTAGTGGCTAGGTCATTTAAATTTTTCTAGAATTTTATGAAGCAGAAAAAAGTGTGGTTTGAATTACTAAAGTCCATTAAATTATACACGTTACAGTTGCATGATCTCGAATTCTTTTGACTAGCGTGAACCAGGTATAATTGACCCAAGAATTCTTTTGGAAAAAATGTAACCATATTTTTTATTAATGTGTCAGGGATTGCAAATCATAAAAGTGATAAAAAACGTTATCAGTAATCCTCCACGTTAATATTTTGTAGCCATTTATTTTGTAGCGACCATAGGTTCATTATCCAACATGATTAGTTTTCATAATATTTCTAATATTTACATTTTAAAATTTAAAAATGGTTAAAACCTAGCTAATTTTATAACAAAATTGATTACAGAAACCATCTTCTTAGTATTTAAGTTATTGATGTTGCTAACTGATTTTTGGAAGACCCAACCAATGGCTGCTCTGTGTTCTTCGCGCCAGTATAGTGTCCATAATGACTACTCTACATTTGGTGGGTTTTTCTCATTCGTGTATGCTACTGAGGAGAGCTTCTGTTCAGTTAGTGGAGATGTTGTAGCTGCATTGATCCTGGTTGCTGAAATAACGATACATCGACAAGTGTATGCGGGCACTTGTCTTATCAAATAGGACATGCAAAGATTTGTCAACAATAGTTGATTGTGCATGGTGCGGTGATAAATAGTTGGTGGATTTGCTTGCATGTCTGAGTTGTTTCCCACAAAGGTGGTAAGAAAGCTGATATTCGCCTGTGTCCGGTGGTGTGGTGGACGTTCTTGTCCGCTGACTTGACTGAAGTGAGGCGTCTAGGCGGAAAGTGATCTGATTGCTTACGGCTCTTTTATATTGAAGCAATCGTGCTTTGTAGGCTGTGCTGTTATAGTATTCGAATGGAATTTCCTCGTGTTAAACACTGTATTGTTCAGAAACCACGTAGTCTTTTCCAGTAGATGTTAACTTTGGTGGCCAATGGTTTTGTTGTGGTACATACTGCCTTTCCCCACTTTAGCGTTATAAGCATGACGTGTAGGTGTAAAGCCGGGTGTACTCTTTTTACTTGCTGCTTCCTCACCGTGGTGAAGATTTTAGGCGTGGATGTATTGATTAATTTAACGTGGTGTAGGTAGACTCCATCAGATCCGAATTCGGACGTGACGTAGTGTTTGATTTATACATTTCACGCCTAGGGGCTATGTGAAACCAGCATTTCCTGTATTGCTATGTTCAATACTATTTTACACTCATCTTGTTACGTTAATCATTTATGTTGCAATTAGGTACGAAGTTTGTCCACTTCCGCAGTCTCCCGTGCAATAATTCGCGTGAGTTTGAGGAATTATATATATTTTCATGAAATGTTTCTTAATTTCGAGTAAATTTATTTTCTCCTGGTTCAGCCACCTACTCAGTTTTTCGGTGTCGATGGTCGGTACTCCACCGCCCTTTATTCTGCAGCTATTAAGTCAAAAACTCTCGAGACGGTTGAAAAGGATCTGCTTAAATTAAGGGATACCCTTGCCAAAGATGCCAAACTGCGACAATTTTGTCACGACCCAACAATCAAGCGTCATTCTAAAGTTCAGAGTTTTGGCAATGTCCTAAACAAACTGGGTTTATCCAAGCAGACTGGCAACATGCTGCGTAAGTCTCTGTGCTGATCTTTTTGCCTATTATAATTAGCCGAACTTGTTGGGGAATGTTTTCCTTCTCAATTAAATATCTAATGGGGAACTTGATTTGGTCGGGCTGTTTGAAGTCAGGCATATCCTGAGTCTGTGTTTTTATAAACTGATTTTGCGCACTCTGCTACAAGTTGAAAAACACAAGGATGCTGTCTATTTACTTTGACTTGTATCCCATTTTTATAGTAATTTTGGCTGAAAACGGGCGGTTGAATTTAATTGACAAAGTGATTGACACATTTGAGCAAATTATGACTTCCCACCGTGGCGAAGTGGCTTGTGTAGTGACAACAGCCAAGCCTCTGGACCGAACAACTGAACGCGAGGTCGCAGCTGCCCTTGAGGCGTTCCTTGAAAGGGGACAAAAGCTTAATCTCTCTCTCAAGGTTTGTCTTATTGAATTCTCATTATTCAATCATTTCTTGGAGTAGGAAATGTTAAACAAAAACAACTAGTTTATCGAAGAGAGAGAGAGAGAGAGAGGGAACACTTGTATTCGTACGCACATTATGTTTGTTTATTTGCATTTATTTATTTTAAAAGTAGTCATGCTGCATCACGGATGAGTGTGGTGTGGCGTTGCGCCTAGTTGATAGCCATAATAACTTGGATGCTGCTGGATCCTGTCACTTCGTTACAAAAGTCTTTCAAATTAACAGTTATTTTGTGCCTGTACATTTCAGGTCGACCCTGAACTGATTGGCGGCATGGTGGTGAGCATTGGCGACAAGTATGTGGACATGTCGATCTTGCGAAAATTGCGCTCCTACAGGGCTGTCCTTGAACAACCGGTTTAAATCGATGCCTCCTTTTCCCTCTTGTTTAGGTGCCCCATCTCTCTTTATACTTGTAGTGAGAATAAATTAAGGTAGCGTGTAATTGAGGCTTATCTTCTAATTTGGTCAAAATATGATTACATAAATTTAAGGAAAACAGCAGTAGTGTGAGCATTCTGTCAGCTAAGTTCACTAACATGTGACTTGGCTATAAGCGCACAGTTTTCTGAGGAAAGACTAGTCCATTTGTAAACTTGCAGTCGAATCATCTACTAAGGGCTTTCTGGGTGATAGTTTGACTAAAAGGGGTTCCGCTTGGGTTCAGAGTTCCTGACACGACGTGGTACTGAAAGGGTAGAGATGACCGATAAGCGTGTGGCCGCGTCTGGTTGAGAAATGGCGTGCTATCTATGGAAATTCGGAGTTTTTGGTTTTCGTAAAGTGGAGATGGGTCCCTTAGTAAAGTGTGTGTGAAATTTTCCAATTCTCTGGTTTGTGGATTTTCAAGCCCGCTATAATTTTGCCTCGGAAGTTGCTCTACAATTGAAATTGAGCCTGGACCGGACACCACTGCATCAGATCGTTGTGGTTTTTCTAATGCAACCAACTTTTTATTCCGAAAGCTTGGTTAAATGTTGTACCAGACGTAAATCACAGGTTATAAAAGTCAAATTCGACTCGCAGGCCCCCAGGTACTCAGGTCAGAATTCACCTCAACCACGTATTAGACGTGACAATCATGGCATTCCAGGCACTGTTTAGTGCTTTCGTGTGGGTTGTGCGCAATCGAAACGCACGAACCGTGCCTTACCACTGTCTTTTGATGAAGGTGAAATAAGAAGGAACAGGGATTGTGTTGTACAAGGCTTCACCCTACGACTTCAAATCCAAGTAGCATAGAATGCGTTTGGGACTACGAAGTTATGGCAAATCGTTTTTGGTACAAATCATGACAATGTTCTGGCTTTTCTAATAAAGATTGGCTGTTAGTCAGACACCGTGTACTTTGTGAATCCCTCTTTGGAAATTCACCAGAGCCACTTTTATATTCTTTATTTTATCTCCATTTCTGCCAAAAAGAGGTTTTACTTCATTTTGCTCACAGACAGGCTGGACTCGAGTGATACCGTCAATATTCGTCAGAAGGAACAGTTTTTTTTTAAAATAAATTGTAGAGTAATCAATTGAACAAATTTAGAGCGACAATTGTATCAGGTTTAAGAATAATCCTCCTGTCTGTTACCCTCCGGTCGCCTGCCTACCATGTTATCATTCGCGATGTAGAAATGCTTTTGGCTTAATGCAACCCGAAAATGTGTGTTTCCCGTCCACGTTTACCTTCTCATCTGATGATTGAGTTGGCCTTATTGTCAAAACCCATGTTTTTTGTGGTGAATCGGTATTTTGTCAGCAATACTGATTTCTAAACCTGAATCTAGCTGTTTACCCGTAAATCTAGCTTATCCTTTTGGGGGTCCTAACCCTTATGCTTATTAAATATAGCCAATTTTTAGTGCTTATCCTGGGGGATGTTCCTACATCCCAAATTTGTTGCGGATTGTTTCGTAGACAGGAAAGTCTGACTTATGCCATAGTTTCTTTATTTTTTCATCTACTATTGATCATTTAGAAGGGGCTCCATTTTACTTAGGGACTGAGCCAGACACTATGGTTTAAAGTTAGAAATAACCTGATCTAATCCATTTGTTGCCTTGACAACTTGTTTTAGAAAAGAGCATCACTAATACCACAGAATCCACAGGAGTATTTCTAACCAGAATGTGTTTATCATTTAACTCAGGTGAGTATTGAGGCACTATGTGTACATTCGTCTGCTAAAACACGGACACTTCTTAAATATTGCACAAATTTCCTGTCTGTAGTGTAAGCAGCATATCCAAACGATTATAGACGCTCACCTCTCAGTGTGCCCTCGAGTTATGATACTTACTTAAAGCAATATTTTGAAGCTGATGTTAAATAGGTTGGTGCAACCTTTCCTGTTGTAACTTTGAATTTAAGGATAAAACCACTCTGTAATGCTCCAGTGTTCAATGTAACAGGATTCTAATTTATTACAGTTGACGAGGACCAAAAGTTGGACTTTTAATGTGTGCATTTGGCTAGATCTCACCATCGGGGGTGGGTACGTTGCATCCCGCAGGACAATGAGTGCGGCCGTGAAAAATGCTTTCATCCGATAGAACATAAAAATTACGTGGTCGCTGTCACACAATAAATAAAATTAGTGCAAAAATTACCCGTTTTACTAAACCACGCGCCATGCCTCCTTTTATTGGGTTAGTAGTACGTTTTGCGGTTAGTAGTTCGTCAGTATTTCAAGAAGCTTGAGCGAGGAATGGATTACAAGAGTAATCGGCTTGAATTAAAAATGCGTCAGATAAAGTAGGATCTGGAGAAGCACTATATCTTCATCAGGGAAAAAACCACCACGAGCTGCCTGTACTGAGGGCATTTCGTCCATTATTTTTATTTTGTAAATGACGTGTTTCCTTGTAGCATTTTTAAAATTAAAAGTAGAGGCAACCAAATGGCCTACACCTCAACGTCGACCCTTCAACCGACCCCAAGGCCAAGAAAATGATCTCGGAAATACAATTGTTGGGGATCCACGATTCCCCAAGATTGGTTTCTAATTCTATTTACATTAATTTATTAACCTTTGTTTTGTTACGCTTTTATCAAGTCAAGGTCAACCTTAACTTGAATTACTTTCGATTTCACTTCTTCTCTGCATTTGGCTGACGTGAATGAAGCTCTCTACTCGAGCTCTGGTCTTGTTCTGGTATTAGCCTGGGAAGGTCGGTTCCAGCTTTCAGCAAGGGATCTGGTACCGTTATTTGAGTGGTCTTCTCTATTGTTACGGGCAAACGGAACAACAACATTTGTCTGACTAGTGTGTTTTCGAGCACAAATCCACAGCAGGATATGGCATACCTAGGAACTCGTTTGTTTTAAAAAAAATGGGTGTAATCCATTTGGTAATCTTCCCACGTTTGTAGATTTGTGTCGTTATAAGTTCCAACCTTATACGGCATCTGGGAAAAATGAGAAATAACGTGGATCTGCTTTATGCAGCAGCTTTTTTTGTACCAATATGAGAACCGACGTCGAATGCGAAATTCCCAAGGTCATGGAGATGAGTCGAGTCGAAAGCACACAGGAAGGCGGCTTGAGTTGGCATATTGTTTTGAGGCGAATTTTGGAAGCCTAAAACCCTTGCCGCATTTTACGCTTGGCTGTTTCTATTGCCGTGGGCCCCAGCATGTGGTCCTGAACCACAGACGTGTGAATCATTGGTGTGACGGGGAGTTGACCATGTGTCGGAGGCTGGAGTGATGGGAACAGCGAGTGTGAATCAGCGCTATTCACAGCACTACCTTTACTCACTCCCTCGGACTACCTGCTAGGCAACTTGGCCCTAACTCTCTGTATGCTCCAATGTTCACGTTGTACTCTCTCCGTACGTGTAAGAAAAACCCCACCGTAAATTAACGTCTACAGACTCACACTTCCTGCTGTTCACACATGCAACCTCTAAATACGTGGGAACAGGTACGGCTCACACACACTCAGGTTCAGTGACGCAGTAAACGGTCGGTCTTCTCATTATTCTCCGCTTACGTGGTTTCAGATCGTGCCGCAATAGCACTTTGACACTATTAAAACCACGCAGTTAGATTTATTGCTAGCTTCATGAATTTTCTTGGGTATCGCATAATCGAATCGCATGACCGCTTCAGAATAAGAAGATATGAGCGGAAATTTAGTTAGACTTTGATACTAGTATTTTCAACATTAGAAAAACTGACAAGGAAATCAAAAGCTTGCCAGTTTCTCCTCGTAGGGAACTGATTGATGAATGCTTGATCTGGATCCATGCAAAATCGAATTAAGACAATTAAGAGTTTGCAAAAGTGGTATTTAGTGTATTTTAGTGACTTAGTCACAGTTTTATTAGGAAAAGTAACGTTTTGAGTTTCCAATGCGGTTGCATTCATTGTACATATGGCTACTTAGTAATTAAAAGTACGCGCTTGCAATCACTTAATATCTGTCATTTATGGCAAGATAAACATCAAATTGGGAATTCGCAGTTACATATACTTATAACAAATTGGGAATGAAGAACAGCTGAGTGCGCGCCACATAATAATGTACCTGAAATGAAACGCAGATTTCCTGCTGCATTGTATATCGCACATTTTTTGTGTACTTCGCATTGAAGAAGTTGGTGTCAAATTGCATATTAAGGCAATCTGATTTGTTTAATTTTGATACCACAATTAGGTCCCAGGTAAATTACATCATAATCGGAGGTGTAGCTGACGTGCCTTACATTAATAGATTTGATCGATTTCTACAGGGTAAATTTGTAATGAGCCTCGTGTCAAAATGAGCGCTTGTTTATCAAGTAAAACTGCACCTAGATTTATAAAATAGTCCAAATTGCCGCAAACAAAATTTTCATGGCCCACCACAACTAATTCGGGAGTTCATTTCGAAATCACGATAAAACGTTCTTCACTCACTTTAAATTAAGTGTAAGATCAAAGTAACATTACCGATTATACAGTTTTTGAAGGATGTTACGCCATACATATTTCTCAGTCATGATTTGGCACTCTCTCTTAAATACTCAATTCACTACTCGCAAGTACTTAGTAGCCTAATTTTACATTTAACCGCAATGATCCATCCACCAAAAGCATTTGTGTGCATTTTAATTCCATTTACCCCCGCGAATCACCCTCACCAACCTATCATTTTTCTATCGTTTAGTTGCCTTGCGGGTGAAAGGGTTAGTTCATTCCAAAAAGTGTAAGACTAAACTTACTAAAACGCTAAAGTGCACACGAATTTGATGGAATGGTTTTTGAGTAAGCATAGAAAAATTACGCTAGGATTGGTTTCCCACGGAAGACTGGTTGGTCCAGGAGCGCCTGTGTTAGGCCATAAAACACTTAAATTGCTTTGTTAAAAAGTTGCTCATTTAAAAAATCTCAGAGCAGACTTACGACAAACGGTATAAATTAAACCTCACGTAGAATATTGCGCTAAATTTATTTGTGGAAACCTGCAGTGGACTTGTAGTCACATTTACGGCCGAATGTGCAATTGTGTTAACTTAAAAGGCGTAAAAACGGTCATTGTTAGCGTAAGCAGTCTTCTTAACTGAAATACCTTACAAAAATTAAGAAAACACGTAGAGTGACAGGTCAAAATAAAAGAACATTTTAAGTAATAGCCTTTATAAATATATTAGTTCTCAATCCAACATTCAGTTGCCGACATCAATGAGTTCGTTAACCCTGCAGTATAACAAAATGACAGTTGCGGTGGTAATCTTAAGTAGCTCCCTCATTGCCCAAACATTTGTTAGAATTCCTCACGGCCCAGGACATTATAAATTATGCAAATGATATTGTCAAACATGGTTTCCTTAAGAATTTGCAATATGCTTTTCACTTTAGACTATTCATCAAAAATATTCACCACATGGACCCAGGTTTTTTCAGCAGCTATGGCATTAACAATTTACATTGATCTGAGTTAAATTCCCAAGTAACTTTGGCAGTTATAAGCGTTTATGCAGTTAAAATTTCCGTTTGCCTTGTCCTAGGCCATGCCGTTTACGATTGTTTTAACTTAAATATTGGTGA
Source organism: Mesocestoides corti (assembly GCA_900604375.1). Lineage (NCBI taxonomy): Eukaryota > Metazoa > Platyhelminthes > Cestoda > Cyclophyllidea > Mesocestoididae > Mesocestoides > Mesocestoides corti. The sequence goes on from UXSR01005934.1 coordinate 14,490, forward strand.
GTCCTTTAAAGCTATTCTACATCCAATGAATCAACCAGTATCAACTAAAATAAGGCATTTTCTGACGCGAAACTTACTGGATGGCGTTGCGTTATCTAGAATTTGGTTATCTTATTGTGGGACAATTTGATCTGCATTTGGTGTGGCTGACCTGCAAATAACCTCGGCATGAATTTCATTCAAAATGGATTGTACATTTGTGGTCCACTGAAACAGATGTAGGAGACTATACTTAGCCAAATATGCATTCATACTTTCAATTTTTACAGCGGTTGGAGTTTAAGTTAACATGAGAAATAAAACACGTCATTCAAATGTCAAGATTGGATTCTCTGTTGTTAATTGTCGAAAAATGGTTAGAGTAAAGTTGTATAAATGGTTGAGATTGGACATATAAAAGATCACTGTACGGTTTCAAAAAGCTTAAAGATTTTTCCTTTTGTGATCCAATTGTGATCCTCAAGTGCGTACTTTACTGCAAACAATTTTACACCTCTACTTAAGAAAAAGTTAACTGGCCTAAAAGCTAGTTTTGGTACCGAAATTGGTAAATTTTCTGTTGGAGTTTAGAGACTGGATTGGTAAAAAAATAGCACAATGTACCTGCAAACTGGCAGATAAAAAAATTGAGCGATGATCACAATTTTTAGTTGAATGAAAAGATTCAATATGTGTCTCCTTTCTTGTCGATTCTAACTGGTATCTACGCAAAACAATTTAAATTCCAAGCTACCCAAGTAGATGGGGCTGAATAATTTGTTTAATTGCAAAAAAATTAGTGTTATCGTTAGTTGGCTCAAAACAATTATGATTAACTTAAAAATCTGTACAAACCCAAAGTTTAGTCAGAAAATCTGCGGAATCCAAATATTTTTTG
>UXSR01005935.1:550-18998 GCA_900604375.1 Mesocestoides corti
GAGGTGTGCTGAAAGCTGCGAGGACAGGGTTATTGGACGTGAATCAACACGATTCACTACAGACTGCGCTTCGGAATTTACTGCGACTTCGATACATTTTGAGTACACACGTTTTGACAGAAAGGAGCACACCGAACCGTGTTTCCATAGCGAATTTTCTTCCTACACGTCAACGAAACGAATCTTTCGTGGATCATGGGATGACTGAACATGGCAGATGGTTTGAGTGTAACAAGACGATACGAAGAAGCTGGAAGCATGGAAGTGGAAGCGTAGAGTCTGTTGCTTTATCCAGTGAAATTCATGTTAGAAGTCTCGTGAAGGGGTTCCAAAGAAGATATTTTGTCCCGTGAATGAGGGGGGAGTTGAGGATCCGCGCGTCTGGCGACATGCTGCGAGAAGGGGAACCCTGTGTAGGAGGTGGAGCGACCGGATTAAGGGATGTGAATAAACACTATTCACAACAGGTCTAACAACAATTAACCCCGGCACAATTACCCCGGCATTCAAGCACAATCACGAATCAGTAACGGTCAAAAAGGATCATGCAGGTCCCACTCCAATGAAAGATATTTCTCAAAGATGCCCACAAAGTCGCTTAAGGATGTTGTCGTCTTCCTGAGGAGAAGTATTGAATGAATATCTCAAGATGCCTCACCTTCGTAAAATCTAACGCCAGCAAGGTAACATTACAAAATGCAAGCCAAACTGTAGGTTAGGCATTCTGGTAAACGGCAGCAACCGCGGGACGAATTGTCGAAGGTCATTCAGGTAAATGGTCAAACCAAGAAGGCCTCAAGAAGGAACTCAGTATATTGCTGTTAACTTTACCACAACTACATAATCCACTCATACACGCCAAGACAGATATATCGATGTTCAGGTGAATATTTGGTACAACAACAAAAAGAACCTGTCGTGAGCCGCTTAATCCGATCGCTCCGCCTTCGATACAGGGTTCTCCTCTTTCGCAGCATGGTGCCAGCCACGCGGATCCTCAACTCCTCCCTCATTCACTTGAAAATTTATCTTGGATTTGCCTCACCTCTAGGTCTCGATGTTAGCGCAAGTGTGACTCACACATCCGAGGTATAAATACACACACGCATACCCCACACACGCCACAACGACACCAACGAGGTTGAGCTTTGAAGTAAACGGTTGTGTCCACGTCCTCTCCGGTCTTTTTCTTCATCGTGTTCAGCAGGCAAGAGTAATCGGGCCAGAGGAAAATCCGTGGCCCCGGCATGGTTCAGGACCGCATGCTGGGGCCCACAACAAACCGTTGGAAAGAAGAAAATGCACAGTGGATGTGTAAATTTTTTTATGTTATTTCCGTATATCCCTTTGTTTTGCCATACTAGTTTGGTTGGAAGAAAATGCCCAATAGAATGTTCTGGCTGTTCTTCAATTATGTCGTGTACATCCCCTATTACTTAAGCTGGTGTTATGTCATGCACAAAGTTTTGTCGATCATTTTAGATACATCGCATTATAATTTAAGACATACATTAACTCGGTAGTTCCTGTTGAAAAAGATTTGATTTTTTTTCTTCCATGAAATCCAAGAAGTTTAATTACCTACACCATCATGTCAAAGGAGGGTACATGGAATTTCATTAGTGGTTAATAGAGTTAAAAGAAGCCCGTGATTGCGGTTTATCCCATTCGATGACAAAGATGCAAAATAGTAACATTTTGAGTACAATAAGGCATCTAGTTCTGGCACATCCTGAAAGACCAGATAAACATTTGTTGATCTTCAACCATTTCGATGGGCTTAATCCTAGGATTTTTTACGAAGGCTCCATTTTACAAATTTAAATATACAAAATTATTAAGAAAAAAAATTACAGACTGTGAAAAGTTTTAGTGTATTTGGAAAGCATTGCGTCAGTTGGGAGAAACAATCTACCACTAGAATTTAGACGTATACTGCTTAGTAAATTTATCATACAGTTGTTTTTAAAAATGACTCAATATATTTCATACATGCATTATAATTTAAGCATGATGAACAGGAGTCAAAAAAATCAACCAAAATCGAACGACCATTTTCGTAATAATAAAGTAACAGTACTTAATTTATTCTTGTTTGGGACAAGAAGCACCAATAACTGGTAATACGGTAATATTACCAGTTATGGCGAATCACACTGACTTTTAACGAATATGATATCAAAGATTCTATGAAATGTGAACTACGTAGAGGACGAGGAGTATTCATTTTAGCAGCATAATTGAAGAGTTATGCATTTGAATTTGGTTAGCATTTTTTAATAGTGTTATTCCGATGGGATTCACATGGTTAAAGTTATCAAAAAATGACCACTTAATGACTCTCTGTGGGTTGACCAAAAGTTCCTTTGCTAAGCAATCCTTTAAATAATTGTCAGTCGACGTTGACCAAATTCAACAATCAATTTTGCATGTTTGAACGCAGAAGATAAATTGCTCACTTGACATTGCATCAGATAATATGCAATTTTTTTCAAAAATTAACGTATAAGGTAGAATCAAGTAATAGGGTAATTTTGAGAAAATATTGGTAACGATGACTTTTCCGTTGCTGTAAGATAGTTATTTCATAGATTCGCGAATTCTAACTGGTCAATCTTAAGTGGTCACTAACTAGCCGCTATCATCAACATCGAGGGCGTTATTTGTAAGCTAAATTGACACTTGTTCTATTTTTACTGACTTACTTCCATGTGGTCAACAGCGCTGTTTAACATGTGACTCAGTGCACTATGCAATACCCTAACTACCCCAGTTTGCATACCTTCGTGAGCATCTGTACTAAATAATTCACTCAACTTTGGTCCATTTCCTCACGTACATTTATTTGAAGTCACCGATTAACATTACTGCGGTCGTCATCTTTTACCGTTAAATGTATCTAAATTGATATACGTATTCACTATTGTTAGTGTATGTCGGTTCTTAGGTATGTTGATCTATGGAGCTTAGTCAAGATGACAAAGAAATTGGTATGTGTAATTAACTAAGTAGTGCTCAGTTAAAGTTTTCATCATATTATTTTAATGATCGTATAAGTGTCAATCACCGTAATGTCACCAATTGGTGATCATACGCAGATACAAAACTCTTAATTTGATGCACTAATGTGCCATTAATGGGAAGTCGACGTAGTATACCTGAAGGTTTCGGAGTCTGTTATCTGCACAATTCTCGACCGTTGCTACATGTAGTTTTTGCCTTGAGAAACATTCTGCAATTTGTAATAGGCCTAACTACGTCAGTACACCATTGTGTTTTTTCCAGGACTTGGATTACGAAGTGTCGGTGATCGCTATAAACTTTGTTCTGTAGTAGTTTTTGCGTAGAATCAAAATATGCCCGGTTGAAGATTATTTTTGACATTTTGCACTCATTTTCCTAGTTGAAAGATGACAACAGATAGTCGAAACCTCACGAGCTCTGTTCAGAGTGATCTTCAAAAGAAGAAAATGCCCCTAATAATGACGTACAATTCGGATGAAGACGAGGAAGATGATCTGGACGAAGACACGAGACCCCTGGTAAGTAGCGCTCCTGTTTTTTATTCGTCGGCTTCCTTATTCATCGCCAATTGATCTAATCGGAAACCACTTATTGGGAAATCATAAGTGTGTGTAAATGTGGTTTGTGCTTTGTGTGTGTCAATCGACAGGTCGACGTATTGACGTAGGCATGTGAATTCGTCTCCATTAATGCTTGACGATAGTTGTGTGCCATTTTTCCTTTCAGTCTGAGCTTCGTTTGTCGTATGCAGCATTTCCTGGTGTGGACTCAATTGATCTCACCTGTGACGACTCGAATTCCTCATCCAACTCGGAAAGCAATGAGTTACAAATCATTTCAGACAGTAGATCAGACCAAATAAATTTACCAATAGTACGTTTGTTTGGTTTAAAAAGAAGTCTTTTTTTCTAAATAGGCTTGGACGTTTCTCCTACCACCTGTCTTTATAATACAACCTACTTGTAGCCGTCATTTCCATGCTGTGTTCATTGGCCCCCTAGTCTTAAGTTTGAATTGTGCAACTCGTAGACACTCGTGCGAGAGAAGTGGTCGATTTTAACGTGGTACTACCCAGTCAATGTGTGACTTTCCGTACGCTTCTTGTCTCATTACAGTGGGTTGAATCCAATTCATTCCAGCGACTGCAACGCACGCACTCGGTGCCTTCATCCATCGAAAAGGAGAGGTCTGTTTCGTCAACATTTTAAGTTAACTTTGCCTGACTAGAACTCTTCCTTTAAGTAGTATTCATATATTCTTCTAGTTTTTCACTCGTCTGTTTTCAGTTGCTTCTGTATATCTCAAAAACCCCGTTGAGTTATCAGCTGAATTAGGTTTTTGTGAAACGCGTTACGCTATGAGGCCGAGGTGAACAAGATGCTAGAATAACTCATTTGACACGCACACGCGTCTGTGCCTTGCGTGTTTGTTTGTGTAAACAAGGCGTGTTGTGGACATGACCCCACGGTGACACGGGCCCTATCCACCCCTGTTGGAGTACTGATAGTAGTAATAGTAACTTTGATCAATCAATAGCTTTGCAAAATCGTTTCGAGGTTCTGTTGATTTCAGCCACAACTGTAGAGCTTTCATTGGCTCAGCTTGAGAGAGAGAAAAAATCGATATTCGTGTTTGCAGGGTGCCACACTCCTTCGTGGTCTTCTTTTACGAGGCCGTGAAGTCCGGCGCGGTCCCTTCCGGTCTCCCGTTTGGCGCGGTTTGGCAAGCCATGATGACCCAATGGAAGAAGCTGTCTTGCGAGGAACGCAAGGTGCGCTGCTTACTTAATCACCTCGTTGTGAGCTGGTTTTAGCTTTGATCGGATTTGACGGATTGCGGCCGTTTTTTGTGGTTTGTTTGTGCTGAAAGCGCTGTCAGCAGGCTTATTTATTCGCAGGCATATCGGAAGCGTGCAGTCAATTCGAAGATGTCTTATGCTCGGCACTTGGTTGACCATCGAGCCAAACTACTCTCTGCGGCAAGTTGTTTTTCCTTACTCGCTTTGTTACATGTTTGTCGATTTTGTCTTTTCCACAGTCTTGTAGCCTGCTATCGAAGTCGTAGGTGATGTCTTAAGCAGCCTAGTGATCCTGGACACCACGGATCGGCATTACTTGTTGAGGGATACACTGTCAAATTTATAGAATTCGTGGGCTTGTACTCGCTGTACAAGTCAAGATCCGTGCCACTTTCGAGTGTGGAGTTATTTTGTTAAAGGCCTCTCATGAAGTTCCACGATGCGCCAACGCTGCATGCAACCACCCTGTTGTGTTCGATTCGCGCTGGAACCTCGAGTACTGCTCCAGCGAGTGCCTGGTAACAAATTGCAAGGCAGTCTTTAAGGCACGTCTTGGGACCCCTCATAGCGCCACCTCCACCACCACCACTACTACTACTACCACCGCCACCACCACCACTTGTCCGTCAGACGCTTCTGCTGCTCCTTGTGTCTCGTTGTCACGCGACTGTTCAGTTGCAATCAGACAATCAGTAGGTTCAATTGATTTGCTACCAGCCATCCCTTTGCCTCTTAACTTTGTCCTTTCGTTTCGGATCTGCTTTCTTATGTGTATCCGAAGGTTTTTGCCGTTGTTTTTTTTGCAATCTGTTCAGGTTTGTCTGTGTGTGTGTGTGTGTGTTTCATCATTTGACGCATCAGAAAAGTTGAGGTCGGTTGTATACTTATTGGCGGTCACAAAGAAAATACCAACTTCCACGTACTAAATTGCCCACGGTTCATAGATTCGATTGTATCTTTACGATTTAGGTTTCTTTTGACGTGGAGTGCATTAGCGTGAATTTCCCACGAAACATTTTCATTATCTGGTTTGCCAAATTGTGATTGGTGGTTTGGCGATGTTGGCGTTTTACTTATTGCGAAACGTTAAAACCAGGTATTTGCACTACTTGTTTGATAATTTGGCGTTGCTGGAAAATAACAGTTTTGCGGGACAAAATAGTTTTGCCACTTGATCAATAACACTATGGAGTGTGTGGTGTTTTGAAATTTGTGTCGCCATTTTACGGGATGTTGAGTCTAAACCTCAGTGGTTTATTGCCAATGACGGGAACAGGTAAAAATTCCGTTGTTTTAGTTGTTAAGACGGGAGAATTTTACACAGCGAACACATTAGAATGCAGAAGAAGGAGGTTTGCATGGGTTCATATCGATAATACACATTTGACCTAACCGGTCTACGTTCAAGTTACCAAGCGAAGGTTTAACTGTAAATGCTTCGTTGCCGCAACAATCGGTTAGATGGTCGAAGATATTTAAGCATGCTGTATGCACGAAATCGTTGGATACTTGTCTTACAAATGTTGTGGGGGCTTCAAGTGCGTCATAGTAGGTCTCTTTGTCTACCTAATGCGTAGACTTCCCTTTAAAAGGTCAAATTCAAATCAGGGGTGCCTTAAACATTCTTTTTGAGAGACGCAGGCATTAAAATTGTTAGAATATTTGGTAAATTATGCAAGTTTTCGTTTACACCAACTAGGTATGAGATGGTGTAAAAAAGAAAGCTAGCGATGTAGTGCTGCCGCGCTGTACAGTCGCGACACGCTCTAATCCAACATAATTTTCAGTGTGACGACCCATTCATCAAAAATGTCTCCATACGTAGCAGGAAAAGGTTCTTTTTTGTTTTTTTTTTCTGTAACCATGTGCTGGCAAAGTGTCACTTCAATTATCCCTGTTTGTCCATTAAACATTAACAGAACTGGATGCGCCAATGTCTCTTCCTTTTTTAGGAGTCCGCCTCAAGCAAACCACCTCTGCCGTCGGTTCTTAATGTGCGATCATTATCGTTAGCAGTAAATGATGGAACGTCATCGACTTCTTCCAACCAGCCTTTGCTTGCTTCAACGAAAAACTCATGTGAAATCCGTGAAAGCTTGTTTGAGCGGATCCGGAGGGAGGGAGCTCTTATGTCGCCAAATTTATCGGCCGTTTCCTCAGTTAATCAAAACGTTTCTGGATAATATTTCTATCAGATTATTTTGTACCGCTATAACAACGTGAAAAGTACTGTATTCTCGCCCGTTTTGTTTAAATGGTTCAACCACGCTTCTGGGTCGCAGCGCTCTACTCGTTTATTTTCAACATGCGGAAGGGGTTCGTTATTTTTAAGCCGTCGATTTTGAAGCGATTTGCTGCTTCAAAGCGTTATTTTTCAGAAGAATGTGTTGATCGACAGAATGATGTAAATATTTAATAATAATAAGTGACGTTCTGGTAGAAACGAGTTGCTGGTCTTGTCGGTGGTTTTGGTCTGCATAACGTTCAACTCGGAAACTTGTCACCAGCAATTTCTTATGTTGACGAAGTCTTCTTAAATGGTGGAATTAAGCAACGCATTTCGAAGTTTGTCCTGCTCTTTAACTCATCCAAATTTTAGAATTTTTCACCCAAAATTTAATTTGATTGACATATACCCAGCCACATTTTTACAGAGCTATTATTATATAGTTTATAGTGGTGTGGGTATTAGAGGTCCGCAAAACAAGAATGACGAATGTTATGACAAGCCGAAGGAACCGGATGAACCGTGGCGCCTTGTGCATTTTGACAAATTGAGAAATTGTATTGGCCGTGGTGTTCAAGCCCTGCAGGTTGGCATTTTTGCCGGATTCCCGAGGCACCTTTTTTAACCCAATTCATGTATTAATATTTTACTAAAAGGACCTAGGAACATTCCTATCTATCGTCGCCCGTTCAGTTAAAAATTAGTAATCAAGAAGGTGATGGACGTATGATTCTTTTGACATCTGAACGCCGTGCAGTCATTCTAGAATCGCACTTTGTTTTTGCTTGAATTCACTTTACTGTGCCCGTAAGACTTTATATTTTTATTCTTTGCAAACGCGGCGTTTATGTGGGCTGATACCTTTACTTTAGAATGTTCCCTAACACAAATTTCTAACTTATAGAAGTGTTGTAATACAATATTGCAAGTATTTTACTGTAAGCGTCCATTTTACTCATGTATATTGCAGCTGCGTTGGGTAGTTCGAAGTGCCAGGCGTCCATCTTTGCTCTAAGTCATCATTCTTGGCTTCTTTTTTGTTGGCTGCTCAACCTGCCTAGTCTCGATTGTTATAGAAAATTGGCGTCTCCGAAATTTTTGTCGACCCCTTCGCCGACGCTGAGGCTGCTGCAGAAGCGGCCTATTTGGCTGCCTTCTGCTTCGACGAGTTGAAATCCCCCAAAAAACGCATCAGCAAGCCTCTCCTCTCGTGTTTCACCGCTCATCTAGACAATGATCCAGACAGTTTCCAAACTCGGAACAAGTAATTTGTTTTTTTTTTAATTTAAATACATTCTATGTTGTCGAGCAGTTACGTTGATGTTTGATAACCATGTTTCAATGCTGGCTGTAAAATTGTATGTAAACTATCACTCATTCCATTTAATGCTTCGATTACCAGTCATTAGTTGCAAATTGGATGCGCATCACTTTAGTCCAGACACTTCAATGCTGAGCATGATTTCAGTTTTTTTTGTTACGTCTATCTACATCCTGTTTATTCCACTTTTCTCGTCGCATTCGTCACGCATTGTTTGCTCTAGACTGCTCACTGCGTGGAATCGCGGTAAAATTTTCGCACAGGCGCAGAATCAGGCGCGTCGGTGGATGGAGATGCCAAGCAACCTCTTGCCTCCGCAGACCTTCGCCCGAGAAATCGAGGAGAGCCTCTCCCAGGTCAGCTGTGGCGAAACGTCTTTGCGCGTGGTGGTTCACGACAAGGATTGGATTGAAAAACAGAACATGGGTGGTGTTCTTGGTGTCTCGCGGGCTTCTAGCCAGGATCCGTGCTTTGTGGAGATCAACTACGTGGTGAGTTGATGGATCGCCTGGCCACAGTACTTCAGCGGTGGAAGTATCGTGGTGCCCAGTTACCGTCGGTTTCGGGGATCTCAAAAACGTCATGCCAGATTTCTTTTTTTTTCTCTTGCAAGGGTGACCCCTCGCGGCCAAACGACCACATTGCCCTCGTCGGCAAGGGAGTGACTTTCGATTCTGGTGGTATCTCTATCAAGCCAGCCGGTGGTATGGAGGCGATGCGAGCCGACATGGGTAAGTCTGTTAGCTTGTCTGGCCCTGAACATCTTCGTTTGGCCTTTGTTTGCTAACATCGTGGTCTACAACGATTACAAATTGGCTCTTAGTGTAAGCCGAGCACTGCTCTCAAACTACTAGTCACCGTTTGGCGCTATCAGTGGTAACGCGAATTAATCTAGCATGTCTGTCCACTTTCGCCTAAACAGCCACATGTTCGGTTGCTGGCTACAGACCAGCAACACAGAGCACCTGTCCAACGTAGATGAAGTAAGATGTGTCGTGGCTTTGCTAGCAAGTGCGTTTGGATGAGTACGGGTGCTTAGCAGGCGACCGACAACCGCAACCAATGGAATAGCAGTGATAAGTCATTGACCCCATGAGGCCAGTAAACAGGTGTCGCTGATGCGCGATGGCTGGCAGTCCACACCCTGACAGGCCCCCCCCTCATGTCACCGTCCAAGGGTGGCGTTACTCTTGGGGTCAAGTCGGATTCACGACCAAACACACACGTGTTATAGTTTACTCTACCGCACCTTCACCCGTGTGTACACCCGCCGTTCCCCACTTTTTCCAAGTCGGCTGGCCCAATCAACCACTCGTGGTCCGATACTCAATGACACCAAAATGATCGATTGAGTTCTCCTAACTCGAGCGGTTTCGTACAACCTGTGGCCCCCCGAATCAAGCAGCCTTGTTATAGAGACATTTTATTCCTCTGTATACCTTTACACACCTCCTACATCCAGTAGACTTTGCGGGGATTATGTCTGGCCTTGATTTGCCAGAGTTATACTGTTCGAAGCCGATTTTTTTCACGGTACTGTGGGTGTGTCTAGTGATACATCTGTAATAAGGGTGTGTGTGCTTGTGTAGGCGGCGCTGCTGTAATGGCCTCGGTAGTGCTTGCTCTGGCCCAACTCCAGTCGCCAATCAACATTCGCGTCTACCTCCCCCTCGTCGAAAATATGCCCGACGGTAACGCGCTTCGACCCGGCGACGTTCTGCGAATGGCCAGCGGAACAACCGTCCAGGTGAGGTGTCCTTTCCCAACCTCTCGCCATCAAATCTCAGACCACGCTTTGTGACCGTGTTTTGAAATCAAGGTTGACAACACGGACGCTGAGGGTCGCCTCATACTTGCGGACGCCCTACACTACGCCCAGTCGAATCCCGACGCACCGAACCCCCCACTCCTCATCATCGACGCTGCGACCCTCACCGGCGCCATCTCCGTCTCCCTCGGTGACCACTACACCGGCCTGTTCTGCAACCAGGCGGTTCAGCGACGTCGCGTTACCGACGTCTGGCCGAAGGAGGGCGACCGCGATCCCCAACAGCATCAGCAGCACCCCCTGCCTCCCACAATCATTGGCTCGCTCAACTACTGCGGTCGTCAGAAGTGCGACCCGTTCTGGCACATGCCGACTCTGTACTCGAAGCACTTGCAGGAGGGCTGTCACCTGGCGGACATTTCCAACATCACCACCGGCAGTTTTGCCCGACTCGGCGGTTCTGGCTCGGCGTCGGCTTTCCTACAGGTCTCTGTGACACAACAGCTTTCTTGCGCTCGATTGCGTGTGTGTGTGCTTAGATCGGAATCTGACTGGTTATAATGAATTTGGTGGTAGGCGATTGTGATTGGTGGTTGATGTTTTCACTGCGCCACCCAACAATCGGCATTGGTTGGATCTACGGCGCATTCGAGAGCAATCCGCAGCTGATGCATCCACTGTCATCGCTCGGAATTAGATTGTCCAAAGTTGCGTCGTTGTAGCTGTGGCTTCGATTTTAGTTTGCGGTGGTAAATGTTCAGCACTCCACGGTCCCGGCAGCACAAGGCGCGTGTCGTGCGGTGTTGCTCAAACATGACCACAACCTGATTGATGTGTTTTCGTGCTGCCTGTGTGTGCGTGCGTGCGTGCGTGCGTGCGTGCGTCCACCCCTTCCTCACGCCGTGTCTTCTGTGTCCTGGCAGAGTTTCGTCAGTCACCGGACACCCTACGTGCACCTCGACATCGCCGGAGTCATGAAGTCCGTGTCCGAGGAGGTCTCTGTGCGCCGCGGAATGACAGGTGAGCTTGGCAGCTGGTATTGATTTGGCTCCGCACGTGTTAAACGTAGTTTCGCACGACCTTACTCGTTTACACACGGCCTTGTGTGGCGAAATGTGCTAACACACGCCGAGGTCGATTACCCCAGAACTAGAGAGCAACTCCTAGGCACGAAGGTGATAAATGATAAAGACAGGTTTGCTTGAATACTAGGCGTATGACGTAATTTTCACAGACTTTTTCTTTGAGCTTAAAATAGAAATATTTTGACGGTCTTTTGTGGCTTAGAAAGTGTCGGACGCAGGGTTTCGGTACACCGAACGACAAGTCTACGTGAGTTCCATCTGGTGACAAGCACATTCGATAGAACCGCACTTTGTGCGACTTTCCAACAAGGAACGAATGCCTGCAAGGCACGGGAATCAATTTGGTGTCAACGTTGTGTCTTAAGAAACGTGTAGTCTTTGGTACAAACGTTTCAGAAATGGCATTTGCGATCTTAGCGGTCAGCCCTGAAAGTTTTAATATGCGGAAGTGCAAGCTCTACTGAATGAGGCCATAACGAAACGTAACAGGAGCTAGCAGGCCAGTTGGGATGTGTCACCTAAACGGCGTTCGCACCACCAAGTGGGGTAAATTCGGGAACTTGGAAGCTGGGTTCACCCACATGTGCTGACCGAACACAATCTCCGTCAACGTTCACTTCATGCCCTGCAAAACCTTGTGATGGGTGATGAAAAGTATGCTCTTTTTATGAGAATCCTAAGCGCAAAAAGTCGTAGGTAGGTGTTGGGGAACCCAGTACATCGACACCGAAGCAGGACAGGAAGGTTCTCCTGTGTATCTGGCGAGACATGCAGGGTGTAGTTAATTACGAAGTTAGACGGTGCCTGCGCAATGCCGCAGTCGACAAGTGAAGGACTTGTTGAGAAAAGGCCGTTTACCGGGCAAGCATTCCGGCGAATCGTACTGCTGCCGCGCCATGACAACTCTCGGAATCACGCTGCTCGCGTTGCGACTCAGAAGACCTTTTTAAACTTGGATTGGGAAGTTCTCCCACACGCGCGGCATATTCACCGGACTTGGCTCCGTCTGACAACCATTTGTCGCGTAAATTCGTCCATGACGACATTATTGCCTCGAAAGCTGCGAGTTCCCTTTGCGACTGCTTTCAAACGTTACCTGAGAGATGGCATCTTGTCCATAGAAAACGATGGACAGTATTTCCTTGTTCTCTATTTTGTTAAACAATATAAATTTGCCAAAAAATCTGTACAATTGAGTCATACACCTATTAATTAACACTGGGAGCTCATCCACGTGGCCAGCCACTCCGAAACGGCGCTCAGCTCACGACCCTCCCTTTTTTTGTGCGCCTATTCTAGGGCGACCAACGCGTCCTCTGATCTACTTCCTCGATCGATTGGCCCGGCAGAACAGTTGTCCCGAGGCCGAAGACGACACCACAAGTGGCGACCCCGAAGGCGTCTGTTAGTGTCTGCTGCTGCGCTGCGCTGCGTTTTTGCACCTCCCCGCCTTATCCTCTTACTAAGATGCCATAATATTTTCTAAAATAATACTCAGGAAATGCGGTGTGTAGATACATGGTTGTTGCGTGTTTTTTCTGTGGTGAAGCGCCGGCCGAATTGCTACATTCCTGTAGAAGTGGAATGAGTGTTATTATACTCTGTTCCTGTAGTATTGTCAACCTTGGTGTCACCGTGGACTAGAAGTAAACGCCCTGAACGTATTTCGCCTCTACCGATGCGGTAGATATCCTTTGAGGCAGGTCCGTCGGTGGAGAAAGGTCATGCGTCTTCGGTTGGGTGTGAACCGCATCATAAGTCTGCGAGGTCGGTTTTGAGATAATTTTTACCTCCACATACACGACACCGTGAATGAATTCTGTGGTTGAAAGGACAGTAGCCTAGCTTCATGTATTCCGGAGTTCTTCGGTGTGTGCGCATACGAGGTCGGTTAAGTTTATTCAAGTTAACTCCGGGACTAGGTCAATCCTGCGATCGGGCCATCGACGCGCAGCAGTCGAAATCACAACTGGTTTGTGTTAGTTAAATGAGTGGTTTTTTTTCTAGTAGCGCGCGATTCCCTGCTTTGTCGCCGATCGCATATGTCAATATCCGCTTTGGTTTGAACCCAACAAGTGGAGGAGTAATTCGGGGTTTCTAGTGTCCGTCTTCTCGTGTGATCTGCAGATCCAGATTAGTGCCGTGCACAATCTAGACAAGGAAACGTTGCTACGGCACAGTTCCCATTCAACATCCGGAAAATCCAACTCACTCACTACAATGGGAATTTAATTGATGGCTCTATCATTAACATTGCGATATTGGCGGGGAACAAATGCCAGTGCGTTCAATTGTTGAACGAAGCCACACGCCTATTGGGAGTTCAACAGGCCCTTAAAAGTTATCCACAGCTGACCGTTTTCGAATCTGGTTGTTCCGCGAAAGGGACCGCGACACGACAAGGTTTTACGGTGATCGACACTGGTCCACTTATGCGCAGTCATTTCTACTGACTATTGGTGATGCTGAAGCATTTGATCTACCCACCACGTGCTTTTCAACAATGCCGAAATTTTATGCGCACGTACACGACGTGCCGAAACAGTCCTGACCGATTATCCAATCAGATGTGGGTAGAATCTTGCCGTACAGGCACACGCTACCAAGTCATGTCAGTGCGAACGATCAAGATTTTTTCCGCGTTCACGACTAACACACAGCTACGGTGTCTTGTTTACCGACAAACGAATTGCGCCCTGGGTGATACACAGAGATACCGCTGGGCATGGACGAGAAGTAGACGCCAAACTGCTCAACTCTGTCCAGACAATTGTGATTTTAGTAATTCGTATTCTCGAGACACTAACTCCTCATCTTTGATGTCATCTCTTGAGTGAATTCGGAAAAATAATAACTAAGAACTACACCCACACCCACAATGTTCACGAAATTGAGGGGTTCTGTGGTCCCGCTAGTGCCCAAACCCATCAACCAGGCCTTTCAAAGGTCACAATTCACCCACCCTCACCGGAAAAGAAGAGAATCGACAGGAAAGGCGGAGCAATAAGTTGACTTAAACTAAATCAACAATACAAAGCACGTTTTCGACGTTGCCTGCATGCTCTGTCGTCTTTACTGCTACACTAACAATAAAGAAGTGTGTGGATTTGGCTTTGGAGGGGTGGGGGTGAGCGCGTGTGGATGGGAAGGGATGAACTCGAGATAATCCTCAAGGCATGGCGCCGCATTGCTTCGTCAATGGGTTCTAAATAGAACAAAGCAATTTAGAACGTCAGCAAAGACGGTAAAAACCACTAACAGCCGTTGGTGCAGCTCCTGAGGAGCGCGTCATGCAGAACAAAGTCAGAACAGTTGCACTTGTGTCTACTGGCATTCAGCAAGGACCAATAATAACGGGAATGGCGTTGCATATGGTAAGGTTGATAAGAACCGTGACTTACACGAGACGGTGCAAATGCAGGCTTCTTGCCTGCATCACAAATCTTCTCGTTTTCTGGGCAACGAAGCAAAAAATTTAATCGGTTCATTAACTGAGACCAGCCGCAATGACGAAGGACGCAGAAACAGTAGCCAGGATGAATCTTAGTCTACAATGCACTATCACATTCGAGTTGGGATCGGCGACGCGATCCGAGGGAATGAGCGCTCGGGTGCTATTGGATCACGTCACGTCACACGATTTGAAGGTGAACTATTGCTGTGGCACACGCCCGACTCACACGGGAACTGAAAACTACAACAATTACCAGGTTCTGGGAATGGCGCAGCCTGCAGGAATACGGGCGCAGATATCTACCGACAGAACTACGCCAGATCATCGGGTGTTTTAAGAAGACAAACTTTTTATGATCCCTACCCTAGGGTTTGTCGATGTAGATCGGTGAGGGGGATGTAGATGACACCCATGAGCTCCTTGACAGTGGTTGTCCGTCCGTCCAGATCCTTGTCCACCTGCACCAGACTCTGGTTCCCTCCTGCCGGACCCACAGGACACACTAGTCGGCCACCCGGTTTGAGCTGGTCCACCAACTAAAGCAAATCGAAAGAGGATTTCTCCCACACTAGCTTTCTGCTAGTAAACCGCAAAAAACTCCATCAAATTAACCGAAACAGAACTGACGTGTTGCGGGATAGTGGGAGCAGCAGCGCCGACATGGATTGCGTCGTACGGGGCGTGGGGAAGATAGCCCTCGCGCCCATCACCTGTGACGAGTTTTATGTGTTCACCCAACTTGAGGTTGATTGGTGAGCCGTTGTACACCGGCTGAGAGTCCAACCACGATTGAATATTGCTCGACGACAGCTTGCCCAGCTCCTCGACGTGCTCAATCCCAACAGCGAGACCGTTCGAACCAAGCTGAAGAGGCAGATCAACGAAGGGTACAAGCCATAAGTAATTCCAACGACCTAACTGAATTCCTGATTTTTAATGTTTTCTATGAGTACCCAAACACCCGTCTGCGGGAAATACTTGTAATTCAAGTGCCGAAAGCGTTACTGCAGAAGTACTGCTTGAGATATGGCCACTAGGTTAGCTACTTTTTATGGTCGCAAAGTCAAACTCAACACCAAGTTGGCACAAATAAGCGGAATTGATTGTTGCCGCTGTTGGCGGCCAGACTTACCATCAAAGCAAAGCATGCAGTCAGGATGCCACTGCCTGAACCAACATCCAGGGCGCGACCCCCAGGTTTTAGGTTTGGCTCCAAAATGCTTAGTGAGTAGGCGTGCTACGGTACAAATAAGTGAAGATTAGTGTTGCAATTACGAAAGTGGATACGATAACAGTAGGAAAACGATTTTGTCAGTTGAAGGCTTCTAGACAATTGACTGAGGTCATTCGTGACATCCACAAGTAACACGTAAAGTGCTTTTTTCTCAAATAATACGTTAAAGGTACATTCGTAAAATTTTGAACGATGACAAATCACTAAAATTACTTTTCGTACAAAAAGACCAAACACCGATGATCAGTGAGAACAGCCTCAAAATGTCAATCGTGCAACCAAACACCAAGATCATACCATGTGTGGTGCACTTATAGTCGCGCCGTATCCGATAGACTGAGGCCGATCTTCATAAGGATTCTCCTTCACGAAGAACCCACGATCGACGGCCAACATTACGTCGAGAACTCGGTCAGAGGAGATAATATTGTGACCTTCACGGTTTAGTAATCATCAAAATTTACTTCTAAGATTCCCGACAAGCTCAGTGTTGGTCCGACCAGAAGACCTCCAGGCCATCCTGAAGCAGCTTCTAACAACGTTCACTTGGCCTATTTTACCAATTATTTGACCATGACAACTGCCATTATCAAATTAAAAAGATGTGTCCAATTAAAGCTGTTCAGATATTTCCTTCTGATCATTAAAATGGAATTTGTGTTTTTGTAATTTCTCTCGAGATGTTAAAATCTATACTTGCTGCAACCTTCATGCATATTTTAAGAGTAACCTTTGGGTGGATTGGTCCGGAGTTGAAGCGTCAGAGCTACGACTGCTGCAGCTGATTGCATCCAAGAAGCTTTAAAGTTGTTTACTGGACTTCCGTTTCAAGAATTTTTAATCTTTTTAGTCTTTGTATCAGTGTTTCCCAAAAATTTGACTCTTGGAACTCTAAAAACACGCTTTAGCAGATTGTAAATTAAGCCATGCACTCTGCGGTATCGGAAGACGAATTCAGATGTTTTCGATACATTAAAGTGCAGAATATTAATTTGATACCACGCTGAACACAGATTTGCCGTGTAAGTAGATAAGTCAGGCTGAGTAAATAAAGGATTGCAATATTTACCGCGTGGACACGACCCAACACGGACGTTCTTGGAAACAATGCGCAGTTCAGGTGACCAGTTGATTTATAATCTTCGGATTATCATAAGTTGAAATTTACGTTCAGACGTCGGTTTGAAAGTGAAAAAAAAAAGTTTCACACCAGCGCGAAAATAGGTATCATTCGTCAGTATTTTGTGCATAACCGTTTTGCCTGTGAAGTCGACATATTACCGAAGTAAGGTGAAATGCGACGGATGACATTGCCATTTATGAACACCTTATGGTCATGTTGGTTGTTAAGGACGAATTTAAATCATTAAGTGGACCAAAGTGTTTGGAAAATCCAATTTCAAGAATTTAATGAGTCACCATTGCAGTAATAAAGACCATATGGAACCGGCGTCTCATGTCTGAGGTCTAGCGTATAGGATTTCACTCTATTTATGACAATATACTAATTCTTAATGAGGCAATTTAGGGTTCGTTGCATTAATGGGATAACCGACTTGTTAAAAATAAGCTATGAAAGCTACCCAACGTGGTTGACAGCCCAAACGAGGAAGATCAAGTCATTTGTGGCGTTGTAGAAAGAGCTGCCCTGAGGTAAAGAGGCTTGGAACGAAGAAGAATCGCTTCATATCGATCTCTGTCTCAATATTTGAGGACTTTTGAATAAACCTTAATTGAACGATTTTTTGAATTTGTCAGAAAACAAATTTCAAATACCTAACGCTTAATAGAGATGCCATTCACTGGGCCATTTTTTAAATACATGGATGCGTTATCGGATATCATCAAGGATGGGATCACTCTCAAGCATTTGATATGGACACCGTTGCGTCGTTATGTGCTCATTGGCCATTTGTATAACTAGTAGACTTTAAGTCTTGAGATCGGCCTAATGTAGTTTTGTAGAATACCCGAGCACTAGGATAAAGAAGAATACTACAACAGAAAGGCTTTATTGACCAATCACTAGCCAGAACTGTGCATCAGTGCCCACCACACTGTCTACGACGATAATTATATACTGCTCCTCATTCGTGTCTGTCTCTGGTTGGCAGCTTATCTTCCTTGTATGCCATTGGAAAGCAGATAGACAAAGGATTGGTTAAGGCAAGCGTGGTCAAATATGTCAGTGCCCTTTTACGTCGGCACTGTAGAATACCCGAGCCCTGATAGGTAAAAAACCGGTACAACAGAACAGGCTTTATTGACCAATCAGAAGCCAGAGCCACGCGTCAGACGCCTTCCATCCGAGTCCACGATGCTGGCCACGTCGCTCATTATATACTGCATCTCATCCATGTCCTTCTCTAGTTGGCTGCCTTCCTTTCCTGCAAGCCATTGGATCGCAGAGAGACACGGGATTGGCTGAGGCTAGGTGGTCCAACATGTCTGCGCCCAAATCCGACGCCACTGTAGAATACCCGAGCCCTAATAGGTAAAAGACTGGTACAACAGAACAGGCTTTATTGACCAATCAC
>UXSR01005936.1:7035-18683 GCA_900604375.1 Mesocestoides corti
GATCAGTCTCGTTGACTTCCTGAAAGGAAAGAAAACAACAGTTGGTAACTACGAAAAAGGTGTTTGGAAGAAATTATGGAACTCTCCGTCAAGATTTTTCGATCTTGTAACACCATAAACTATGCGTTGCTTTACTAAGGGCACCCATAATGCCTATTGGCATTACTTAGGAGCATAAACCTCAGTGGTCATTAAACGCTTTTTCCATGGAATACCAATCATGTTGTGTGTATCACCTGCCGAAAAAATTATAACCTGTTGTTTTCAGAAGGTAAATGACAGAACTAATGTGCGTTGCATTTACGCCCTATGACTAAAGTGCAAATGGCAGGATGTTCGCGAACTCTCCGTTATATTGGCTACGCAGCGCAATGTCAACGCAAATGCTGAGACGACGTGTGCCTTGAGGGCAGAGCAACCCGAAAAGCCACGTGGTCCGGGTGGCGCCGTGTTGTTTACATCAGTGTCAACAGGCGCGCCGCTTCCTTCTCGCCAAAATTAATAACATTGCCATTGTTCTGGCCTGAACACCATTTAATTGGCATTTTTGGAGGAGTCCCAGACACAGACGAACGACGTGACTCATGGCCCTTCGGGGACTCGGTCTCTTCGTCTGCGTCTTCGCCTGCACCCGCGTACTGAAGGATGTCTTGGCACGACTGGCCTTTGTGCAAACGCGTGTCCAGAAATTGGTTCAGAACGCCGGGTTTGTTTTTTTCGTGGTGCGTGCATGCGTGCGCCGTGTGCGTAACGCGTAAACAACTGCGCCTGTGCTCGTGACTCGGATGTTGTTTTTTTGGTCCTAGTCATTCTCGCCAATGCATGCTTTAAGCGTCAGCGTCCATACCAACCCACACGTCAGGCTAGCACAAGGCAGAGGCATTAATTAGCTTCGTTCTTATTACATTCACTGGTTTCGGTTTTGACATCTTCAAAAGTAGAATTTCAGATGTAACACCTATAACACAATCCAGAAATCACTTTACTAAATGAGCTTGCCTGATTTTGAAGCTGCTGTGCGAATACATCCAAAATTCGTAATCGAATTTGGAATGAAGTTCAACCATGATACGACGAAGGAACAAAGTGAGCTACTGTGGTTAACTTAGATTTGACTGTATTCATTTTTACGTCAACGAAATATGTACTACTCTATGAAACATCCAAACCAATAAAATCGTACTCGATTATTTTTACAAAACAGGGTTGTGCGAACCCATGTCAAATCGTGAAAATCTATGGCAGTTATGGAAATGATTTAACTAAAATGAAGAAACTGAGTAAGTGGGATTACTGGGATTCGGCAACTGGTAAAAGCTAAATGCAAATGAGAGGGTATGATCGATTGTTTGAATTTACTACGCCGCCATTGCGAACATGGGTAGCTGTCTGGTTTCGGTTACAGTCACGTGGTCTAGTTGGCACCTTGGCGAAATTCACTGCAAAGCCAAAATGAGTCAGGCGGAAAACTGTACTAAGCATGCTTATTTCGTGGAATGCATTTGATTTTCGAACTTTTACTTTTTTTTAATTACCAAATTGGGCCTTTCCCTTGGACACAAAGTCAAGAGCCAACGAGATACACCCTTCTCTAGACTCTTGGGACATGCACTTCGGTCTTTGGGATGCGTGGGAATTTAAAGTCAATTTTAAGGGTGAGATGACGGAATTCACGTGGAACTTTTAGCACGCCCTCGTGAACAGAAATTTCTCAGTAGACTTTAGACCAACACGACCTCTGATTTAACTATTTTCTAATTTCACTCTTACATTATTCGTGTATTTATGATTTAAATGAGGTACACGTTGAGATTTGCCATGCGTCGTTACAAAATTGTTCGGAGATTCTATAGGTTAGATGATTTTCGTCGAAAGCTGGTGAACCTGATGGGAAATGGTTCTTTATCATGCTCGGTTTCAGCAAAATAAGAAATAATTTTTGATATGTTTTTTATTCCACCATAAAAAACCTAAAATGACTGAGAAACATGTAATTTAGCTCGTTTACGGTGACTCCGTAATTGTGGTTGATTTTTACCCGAAGTTAGCAGTCTTCGTTACCTGCTGCACTTGTTATGTTTCGCGTTGATTCACACTCGCTAATCCGATCACTCCAACCGCCGACACAGGGTCCCCTTTTTGCAGCATGTCGCTGGCCGTGCGGATCCTCAAACCCCCGCTCATTAGCACGAAAGTTTATCCTGGATTATCCTCACACTCGGCTAATCAATGACTCACACCTGAGGTATAAATACACACACACAAACCCCACACACGACGCCAACATGGTTGAGCTCTGAAGTAAACAGTTGTATCCGTTTTTTTCTGGTCTTTTTCTTCATCGCGGGCATCAGGGAAGCGTAATCACGCCAGAGTTAGTTCAGTGGCCCCGGCGTGGTTCAAGACCACACGCTGGGGCCCACAACAATTGGCGACCCCGACGTGAATGAAGGTTCTTCAACTTCAATAACACACTCATTTCATTTTATTTTCGACATTCCCAATTTTGTTATTCCGTTTTTTTAAATAATTATTCCATAATCGGTTTATGCCCATGCATAAAAGCGCTGCCAACTCAAGCGCAAATAATATAATCTCAAGTGTTTTCAATTTCCATGACAGCATCTCCGTCAAGGTAAAAGCGCATGAAACAGGCGAGACTGAAAAAGCTTGAACTGATCCTGTGTTCCTGATAACTCATCATTTCAAGGCAGTTCCCTTCATCTCAGGTCCATTCCTTGAAGGAGCAATTGCATACACTTGCAGGCTGCATTGTTCAGTGGTCGATGGAGAGCAAAATGAAAGCAACTTTTGAGGGGTCTTTCAGGTACACGGTTCTTTTCACGTTCTAAAATAACAATTGTGGCGTTGTCAAGCCATTTGAATCGGACTGAATTTTTTTCTCAGCTAATTTATTTACTTCTTAATGTCCGTTTTAATCCATGACATTAACTTGCAGATCACGAGTTTTGGAATCATGGAATCACTACCAACTACAGGTGCAAACACAAGGTTTTCATCGACCTAATTGTTCACGGTTTCGACATTCGTGCTCCAAGTCTTGCCAATTGAAGATGATCAAGTGCAGTCAGCTGGTGGCGCATGTATTCAGTCTGAGCGAAGCGTTTCGGTGCATCAAAATACAAATTTTGATTAATATAAGAAGCAAAATTTGACATGCTCGTAATTTAAGTCAAAGGTGTATTGAATGGGATCCTGAGTACAGATGACATTGATCAACTCAACTGGTACGGTCGTCTAAACGGTGGCTTCTGGCTTTTCAAAGAGTTGACGGCTGACACCCTAGGCGCTAGGTATGAATGTTAATTCGCGAGTTAACAGAGCGACAGTCCGTAACGATATTTTTCCTGCCCACCGAAATTCCAAATCGTTACTTAAAGACCTTACTGTTCATAGTACTTGAAATGGGTTCCTTAAAATACGTCTTATGAAAAGCCCTACCCCGGTGGTTGCATTGCATAATTTAAAAGCTAATTTAACAAGTAGGGAGTCGTTCAATGTTTCAGCTACATGAGCCAATTTGGCGCAAGCGTTTACTGACCAGAGTGCACACGCTATTGGTTGGCAATAGTACCGGAAATATTATTCAAGGTCGTTTCCGTATGAGCTTCATGACTAGGGTAGTGTTTAGGTCACTATTTCAACTAACGAATCAGAAAGCATGAACGTAAGATCATTTATTTCCCAGTTAAATTGTCACACACAGTGTTGGTGATTTTAACTTAAAAGCAAACGAAGTGACCCATGTCAACAAGAAATTGAAGTACTTATTTTTATACCATCTTAAACTATGGCACTCACCTCAGAATTATGGAAGAAATGCATCCTAAATAAGCAAAGGTTCAATCGAATGTAAGGGGTATTTACTAAGTTGCTGTTACATGAAATATTTTAAACGGCTTTGGTATCGTAGGGAGGGGGCAATTGGCGGATAAACTGTCTTCCGAACAGGAGTTTACAACCATGGGATCACTCAATGTTCGCGTCGGATTCCCCAAATTTAGTGTCTGCTTGCACTACCTTAAAATCCTACTATTTAGCAGGCTTAAACGATCCGAGAATAGCGGCAAGACAAGCAACAGTGGATGCAACTCTTTATTCGTGTCTGGACAGTCAAGTGTGTCTTTGAGGTGTGTGAGCGGGGTTAGCTACACTAACCAATAAAAAATAAGGATGAGGCATTGATAGCAGCACAACTTGTGAAAACGCTCCGCACGTATGTCCTCTGAAGATCCACTATAAACTAAATTCCTAGTTTAATTGTTAATGGGTTTACTGAATTTCAATAATTACACTCCGAGCTTCTCGAGCTACAGACTTAGGGTGGCCCTCAACAAGGATATTGGGTATAACCGAGTGGCATCTTCATTGTGGATGTCACACGCTCCACTTATGGATTCTTGTGCAGTACCTCGGAATGAGCACATAAATCAAACATCATTTTGCATTGTTACACAATTGAATTGAGGTACATTTCGTTAGTGACAGAACAGCACAAGGGATCTTTATAAGATAGGGACTGGGGATGAAAATTATTAATTTGTTGTGCTAAGCTATCAATAGCAATCCAAGATTTTAATAAAAATCATGACCTTCATTTCAAATGGACATTATGCGAACTTGAGGCATTCTCAACACAACTTACTCATAGGTGTTAAACAGAGGAATTTTGTAAGTGATCATCCACCTGGGCGTGAGGGATGCTCGAAGAGGTTCCAGCAAGGCCACTCGCATTGCTTCGGCTCGACGAAGTTGCACAGACTAACTCTGCCTCCTAACCAAGTGGATTCACACTGAGGATGCTCGAATAGATTAGAAGGGATATCCATTCATGGAGCACCAGCTTTTGTTTCGATGGTTACCCATAAGACGCTCTCCCATATTTCATTGTCTGCATCACAACCTTTTCCGATAGGAACATCGATTACTTAAATTAGTTCAGAGTGGCTAATTGTGTTGGCGGAATCAAGGTGTTATTTTAAATTTACGCCAGTAAGCTCTAAGCAGTCTCGACCTCCACAAGCATAAAATCATGAAGACGGGAAGAGCCTGAGATGTGCAGGCCAGATAGGAGCATAGAAGTCACAAATGACTGCATTTAAAGGGAGCCGTGTCTGGATCACTGCGGTTATCTGGCAAATGATTTTCTTTCAGTTCACAGTAGGTGCCTCTTGTGATGATTACAGCCGAGTTATGAAATACATGTTCACTGTAAGTGGTGATTGAACTAGTGTTTACGGATGATCTTCGTGGTGGGGATGTAATTAAAGAGGATGAAATTTTGGCTCGTAGATTTAATACATCCCGAGGCCTTTTAACACACAACAGTTAATGATGATGCGTACAAACAAAGTTCAACGGCAATTATCGTGTCAAGTAGGTAAGCATCTGTTTAATATTATTAAGACTCTCACAAGGTTTTAAATCATTTAGTCCTGATCATATTTTGGTTTACAGTATGTACCTCTAAAAATAAATACCACAAGGCAATATTTGCATATTTGTATTGTGTTAAATTGCCGTAAGTGGATGGAGCCCCTAATGATGTTGACATGACACGTTAATTAAACCTGTTTTTGTTCAGTCTCGAAACTTTTTAAAAAGAGCACCGTTGACTGTTGTGCTGCAAAACATTTCTACTTGAAAATACTTAGTACAAACCCGTGGCGAATTGTGTAAAACTTCCTGGCACAAAGAGGTCTGAGATCCTTTTTTGCTAAGCGAAGGCAGACCATGGCTATCATATCTGCTAGTTTGGTAGGCCACTCAGAGTCTTTTTAGGTTGGTGATTGTATATTCCACCTCCTTTTTCTGTTGCTTCGTTTTATTTGGTTGGAAAAATACAACCACGACGCGAAAGACGGCTTTCTTTTTTCTCCAAAATTGATTTACTGCTTCCAATTTGATGTGACACGGTCGCTAGAACTTTATGATATTTCACTTTCACAACTACACCTTGCAAAAATTTTATTAGCTTTATTTGGTAATAGCTAACTACATGGTAAAACCAGCGGCAAGGCTGAAGGCTAAAAATCGACCCACCCAAAGAGTAATCAAGTGGGTAATTGGTACGCCAGGTTTAAGTGCGTTTTTCTTCACTTAAGCCCCCGATTCCATTTTTGCGATGGCTAAGTCATCCACAGCATTGTTATCTGTGGTTTGAATAATTTGTTACTGCAACATTTGGCTCGTCATTTTCCAGTATTTGCTCCATTGATGTTGCGGCGTTCTGCGGTACTAACTCGACGTTAATTTGGACTTGAGCCTGATTTTTTTGTTGTGTGCTCATCACTAATGATTGTGTGCCGAAACATCTTTGTGTCTCGACGCAATCAATTCCTTCAAGACAAAGGATCCAAGGAAAAGTAAGCAAATGCTGTTAATATTTAATTCTCAGTTGTGTAAACTTCAAATTCTCCCGTACTGGTGGCCAAAGGAGATGCTAATTCAAATGAAACCATCTGAAATATCTGAAACATCCGATATTTGTACAGGTAACATTTTGGGCGATCGCTCGTGTACCCAGCAGAATTGGTTAACGTTAAATTGTTAAATTTAACAACTGGTTATATTGTTAATGGCATCCGTAATCAAAATGTTCTCTCGTAACAAACGTAATCATGCAAACAGAAGTGGCACCTTTGTGGATATTAATCAATTTAGAATCAAGCCATTTCAGTTACAAAATCAAAAATAGCTTAAATAAAGTGATTTGTCTTAGGTAGCAGAATTAACCAATGGCAGTAAAATTCAACCTATGATTATAAACGATTTGTTGCAATTCTAAGAACCAGAAAAGAGGTCATAAGTTGACCTTGCCGTCCTCATTATGACGTTGTACGCTAGTTACTGTCCCCTAGATCTGACTACCATAGACGGTCTCCAGCATTTAAAAAAAATTTTCAAGAAAAATTCAGTCAGTGAATCATAACTAATATACTCTGGTACTGACTGCTGCACTCACTGCGCGTAGGCAACGCGCTGATATTGCCCAAGAAAAGTATAAACAAAAACGTCATTGGATTTTTGGCAGTTACGCAGTGTCTACCTTAATTAGAGCATCTGAAGAAATAAATTTGCATCATTAATTTCCGACTTATTTCCCAAATCAGACGAATCCCGGAGGATAATGAAGGTACAGCTCGGTTATAATATGTAGGTGCCGCAAGAAGAATGAAAGACAAGAATTGACGGCAGCACAACCAATTATTAGGCGTATCAAATAATGTGTGCTGCTAGAACAAGGTCGTGGATGCTAATGTCACATGCACGTACGGAGGGGAAATGACTTTAAAAAAAGAGAGAAAGGGATAAAGGCACCCGAGATGAACGATGAGTCGCGATTTTTCCATGGTGGCACTGCACATGAATTAAAATATTTCATAACCTGTCATTCTGGCTTCCTGAAAATATGCGACATTTGAATCTTCGCCGATGTAGACATTTCAGTATCGTATAAATAACTCGCTTATTTACAGAGGTGGCTATATTAAGAAGGAAGTTGAACCAACTTGCAAAAACCGTGCGAATTTTTACCGTAAAGAGAGTAAGGTTCTTTACGAAATGTGAATTCACAAGCAACGAATTTGGGTAATCCCATTGCCCTACAGCAAAACTGCCCTGTCGAAAAGTAAATTAACAAAGGAATTCTGCATGATCAACACCTAACAGTCTAAAAGAAGTTTAAATTTTTTGCCAAAATGCGACACCTACTTGACTGAAACCCAAGTACTTAAAAAACTTATTATGAAAAATAGCGAACCTCAATTTTTCGAAGTTCAAATCATTCCAACTAATGATACTCTATAATTTTTCTGCTGGCCAAATGCTCATGAGGTAATTTGTAACATTTCTTATGTAGCTTTTTATTTGGTCACTGTTTTAAGTATGATTCTCGCAAAGCATCACTTTAGGTACATACAATTTTGACAGGCACCATTCTATCAAATCTCGCCTTTACGTTGTCCTCTCGTATCTTCCAGACATCCCGCCTTCTTCCGACCGCGCCTATGGGTCTAATTGTCGAACCTGACCTAGCCATAACCATCTCACTACTCTTGCACTAACTTTATCCCTACTCTATCAGCCCTTTACCTTTGCATACTATTGTTTCAAATACACCAAGTTCCTTTTGGTAGTCTTCCGTCGCATGTTTGGGAGTCAACGCAGATGGTATGGCTATCCCTGAGAAACATATTGATGTTAACTTACCCTTTTAGTCTCCCGTTCTAAAAAGCACGTTGTACACTAGACGAGCAGTGCTGGTGAGAAAATGAAACGGCGTTTGCTTGCTTTCAGCATACGTTTACGATCTGATACCTATTGCTGAAATGTTTATCGTTCAAAATGACACGTCTGCGTTGTCGAACGCTTAGGTTGACTTTTGCTTTCCTTGACGCTTGCCATGTGAACTCGACCATGGCTTCATGGCTTTGAAGAAAGTCACAGTTTACAAAATTAGAACCAATGTTTTGAGGCAAAATTCAATTAATGTTTGGTTCAAATCATTACGACCGTCCAGCAAATCAGTATTTTCTGAAAAGGCCGCACAAGAGAAGCCCAATCAGCTGAGCGAAGCCAAAATATTCAGTGACAGTTATTATAAAAATTAAGGTTCCATTCTTCTTTCCACTAGCCAAATCCAATGTTATCTAAAGAGCTTCATTCAACTAAAAGATTTCATTCGATTTAAATGAAAAAAAAACCAAATATTTAATCCAAAATTTATCAGATTGATAGAAATAGTACATGGAAATGGCTTTTACGAAATAATTCCATTTCAAATTTGATTTTTTTACCCCATATGTTAATTAAACAATCGAAGTTTAAAAGGAGGAAAATTTCTTCAACCAGTCCAAGTGAACGGAATCAATGAGTCACATATGTTTAAATATGCATTATCCAGGACTAGAAAGGGTTTGGTGAATTCTAGATAATGACTAACCAAGAAGTGAAACATTTGTTCAATTTAGTTTTAAAATGTATCCTACACCTAAAATTAGGGGCACTCGAAGGTGAGCCTTGGTGAACGGAGAAAATGAACGGGACTTTGGGGTGGTATAAAGACATGACCATTCTTTTGGTGCAGCAACAATTATATGCTCGCAGTTTTTTGCAGGACCAAATGAGCTCTGTAGCGCAGATACTACCCCAAACGCCTTAATTTCTTCAAACTCACACAAGCTCATTTAAGGGACTGTACAAAAAAATTATTCTCGCAACATAAAAGACCTCGATGCCAAACGGTAATTAGTAACTGCATGAACTTTTCGTGGAAATATTTATATATGCATGTATTGGTCTTTCCATTCCAGCTATCCTTGCGAAATCTGGAAACAAGACTGGTTGACATTTCCACCGAGCATCTCTTTTCTTTTTATGTGTAGAATTTCCGAGCCTTAGTATGAGTACAAGCCCCACAAACCGGCTTCACGAAAATAAACCAAGCCAAATTCATTTGTTACCCATTGTCAGCCCGTGTTTATAATAAATCCTGCAGTATTAGCTCTGCAGTTACCTCTCATCCTGATATTCCTCATAGGTTGTTTAAGCACACCAAGGTAGAAGATTGACTGAGATCATTTCGTGAATCAAATGCTGTGACCACCACCTGCTTTGAATTGGTACCATACTATAGAATGCTCGAGCCCTAATGTATGGAAAATAATTACACCAAAGCAAGCTTCATAGACATACCTGTTTAACCTAAATTTGCTACGCCCACAATTGTCTCTGGTTCGTTACTAATCCTCCTCAAAGGCCATTCAAAGTTACACAGAATAATGACTGAGTTTGGCGTGATATAATATGATCGCACTTTTAAATTGCACATGTAAAATACCAGTCGGTACACTACATATTAGAATATTCGATCCATACCATTAGGAAGACTAGTTCTAACGAACAGACTATTTTGACCAATCGGACAGTAGGTCCGATTATACCACGCTGTCTGCGCCGCTCGTAATACACTTCGCCCCATAAATCCTTGTCTCTAGATGGTTGCAAATTTCCTTGTAGCCAAAACAAACACACTAACGTAGCGACGAATCAGGGCGCAGACATATTGGACCACATAGCCTCAACCAATCCTGTGTCTCTCTGTGTTCCAATGGCATGCGAGGAAGATAAGCAGCCAAGCAGAGAAGGACACGAATGAGGTGCAGTTTATAATGATCGGCGAGGCCAGCGTGGTGGACTCGGATGGCAGGCGCCTGATGTGTGGATCTGGCATGTGATTCGTCTTTTTCCTATTAGGGCTCGGGTATTCTACACTAAGACGGAGAATTAATTAAGCTGGCGACATTCAAAATGTCTGCTCCCATTCCCTTCACCACAATTGTTCCTCATCAGGATGAAAACTATTCTTGGCTTGGATTTTATGCTGTCGATGATTAATAAATATCCAATTTGACATCTATTGATAGTAGACGAAGGAATATTGCAGTTGTTGACATGAAGGAAGGCTAATTTAACTTCATCTGACTTCAAATGACAATATCGTCGTCTCTGACTTTCCGATGCCACTCGAGATGCATTAATTCTAATTCCGACCAATGTCTATGGATTCAGTATTTGAAGAGTCGGATGAACCGCCACGACAACTGCAGCCGGCGTCCAAAAGTCCTTGCCTCTGCTGTCCATAGTAGAGAAAGGGAATGGGTTGCATTTGTTTTTAACAGGCACATCAGGTGCACAATCAGTATCTCCAAGTCCACTACACTGGCTACGTCGCTCGTTATATACTACTCCGCATTTGTCCTTGTCGTCCATTATCTGCAGATCTTTCACCACGCTGGCTACAACGCTTTATTGACCAATCACAATACGAACCCACACGCCAGGTGCCTTCCATCGGAGTGAACCACGCTAGCCACGCCGATCATTATATACTGCACCTCATTCGTGTCCTTCTCTGCTTGGCGGTTTTTTTTCCTCGCATGCCATTGGAACACAGAGAGACAGAGGATTGGCTGAAGCCAGTGTAAAATATGTCTGCGCCCTAATCCGTCGCCTCTGTAGAATACCCGAGCCCTAATAGGAAATAGACTGGTACAACAGAATAGGCTTTATTGTCCAATCAGAAGCCAGAGCCACACGTCAGGCGCCTTCCATCCGAGTCCGCCAAGCTGGCCACGCGGCTCATTAGATACTACTCCTTAGTCGTGTCCTTCTCTGGTTGGCTGTTTTATTTCCTCGCATGCCATTGGAACAAAGAGAGACACATGATTGGCTACGGCAAGGTGGTCCAACATGTCTACGCCCCGATCCGACGCCCGAGCCCTAATAGGTAAAAGTCCGGTACAACAGAACAGGCTTTATTGACCAATCACAAGCCAGAGCTACGCGTCAGGCGCCTTCCATCCGAGTCCACCACACTGGCCACGCCGCTCATTATATACTGCACCTCAGTTGTGTCCTTCCTTGGTTGACTGCTTTTCATTCTCGGATGCCATTGGAATACAGAGAGACACGGGATTGGCTGCGGCCAGGTGGTCCAATATGTCTGTGCCCTGATCCGACGTCACTGTAGAATACCCGAGCCCAAATAGGCAAAAGACCGGTACAACAGAACAGGCTTTATTGACCAATCAGAAGCCAGAGCCACGCGTCAGGCGCCTTCCATC
>UXSR01005937.1:0-18439 GCA_900604375.1 Mesocestoides corti
TCCAAATCCGACGCCACACAACTACACAAGTGAGCAATATGGCCGTTCTCGAGGAAGATGCTGGGGATGCCGATTTTACTGATGACGGTAGTGGTCAGATCTTCGTATCTCGTCAGCAAAAAAGAAACAAGAAAAAGAAGCTGAAGAAGAAGGCATCTAAACAGCGTAAAAGGGAAGCTAAAGCTAATAATACTGCTCAATCGTCCACTGCCTCTTTGCCGTCTACCGAGTCCTCCTCTGAAGCAGCAACGGATGAAAACGAAGTCACCTCCGTTAAGGAGTACCCCGTTTTTGAACTTACAGGTCCCTTCGAACGTTTTAAGGTAAAAATCAGTCAAACGTAATTTTCAATGGCTTAAATTCACTGGTCATATGCCCTATTGATTTGTCATTAGTTCTTACATTTGAGTTTCTTGATCGATCCAGAATTTTTACTTCCTTTGTGAAGGCTCTGCGAGATGCTTGGTTGATTTTGGTAAATGTACATTGAAATTTTGCTATCTATATATAAGTCCATAATTTTGTTGATGTTAAAGACTATACGTCCTACAAAGTTCTTAAGAATATGTCGTTTGAATGTTTTTGTTCCTAAAGTGTTTTTTGTAAAGTTCAAGCATACATGTCTAACGATGTCTGTGACAACGTTAAGTATAATTGTTTGCCAATAGATCCAAGGCTAATTTTTTCAATACTAGCTTGTCTTCGAAGAGTCTGATGGCGGCAACGATGATGCGATGGAAGGCGAAAAGCTCGAAGATTTTGGATATACTGGCGAATCATCTAGAGCGACGCCGGATCAACCCAGTCTTAAGGCCCGAACTGCTGCCCTGCTTGCAGAGGAAGCAGCTGCGCGCGCTAAAAAGACGGAAAAAAAGAACGAAAGGAAGACTCGCGACGATGACGACGAAGAGGACGGCACAGAACAACCAATGAGTAAAAAGAAACTCAAGTTGCTAAATCGCCCGTCGGTAGCATCGCTAAAGCAAGCTGCTGCTCGGCCTGATGTTGTTGAAATGTGGGACGTTTGTGCGAAAGATCCTCTTCTACTAGTATATCTGAAGTCCTACAGAAACACGGTTCCGGTTCCAAAACATTGGTGCGCGAAGCGCAAATATCTCCAAGGAAAGCGAGGCTTCGAGAAGCCTCCCTTCCGGCTCCCGGAATTTATTGCACGAACGGGGATTATGGAAATGCGACAAACCGTGACTGACAAGGTAACGACCACTCGATTTGCCTTAAGCAGCTACACTCAAACCGTTCTTTCACACTTAGCTGTCTAGATTACATTTATAAATACCTCTTCCCAATCATTAAGTTATTTTCCGCCTGTGAAAATTTCCCTAATGCCGTTGTTATTTGCCTTCAGGATGCGGAAAAATCACTGAAAACTAAGATGCGTGAAAAGATTAGGCCAAAAATCGGAAAGGTTGACATAGACTACCGCAAGTTACACGATGCTTTCTTCAAGTACCAAACGAAACCCAAGCTGACAGGACACGGCGATCTCTATTACGAAGGGAAGGAGTTTGAGGTGAAGCTGAAGGAGAAGAAGCCGGGGAATTTGTCGGATGAATTACGAACTGCATTAGGTCTACCGACTGGACCGGTATGTGCATATTTGTCCTGACATCGTTTTCACCCATCTTGTGGCTGCGGATTCTGATTTCCGGCTTTAGGGTTCTAAGTCAGCTTACTACTTTACTATAAAACATAAATGAACCCACACTAGGGGTTCTGCTTACTGAAACCTTCAGATTGGTTGATCAAAAGTTTCATTTTTTTCACGATCAGTTGGAAGAATCGATGCACTCAGAAAGAAATTGCCTTTTGAAATGAATTTGTAGCGTCAAGCCAGCATTTGTCATTGAAACAAGAAGAGACTTTGTAATGTAAACGTGCATGGTTTCGGTATTTTATCTTCAATCGTGTTAGTGAAGAAGCGCGCTTATCGTTGTATTTGAGGTTGAATTAGTGGCGAGCAGAAAACCATAATACTTAATGCGGTACCGAATATGTTGATTTAACCGAAAAAAAAACACGAAAAAGCAAGTCGTTTTCGAGAAAAATCTGATTTCCACATACCTATGTCAATGCAAGTTTGGGTTAGATTTCATCCAAATATTGTGCTATGCTTGCAGGTTGAAATAACAAACTAATATAATTACATTTTTTTACATCGTTGTGCCTCCAACTTCATTTGGACGTTATTGGTCCTGATGGAATGAAGTATTAAAAAATGTAACCAACTACTCAAATACTCTGGTACTATTCCAGTCAAGGTCGAATCAAGCTCTTAAAGCTATCTGGACGATCAATTAGGCATCTTATGCTCATTGCATAGTTCCTTCTAATGACAAGGAGCACAATGTCTGTTAGTCGTCTTAATCACTTCAGGTAGGGATAACAGATTAGTCAAAGTATTGGATGGAGTGGTAACGTACACGGAGTGATTTTAGGCGGAGGCAGTCGATGGGGCATTAGCATATAACCATTGACATAAAAACTTGCTTTCGTTAAGTTATAATTTCTTCCTAGCCAGTTTAATGGGCATGTTGTTTATCGTGAAAAGACGTGTGTTCTTTTCTCGAAAGTAATGAGACTGCCTGTTTCGTCTTTTTGCACCCAGCAGATTCAGTGGGGATATTCGTGACTACTACGTTGCATCATTCATTACCCTTTTGCAACAAAATTTCCACTATCTAGTTGACTTCGTTTTCAACAAGGTGGCGAACTTAGACGTATGCGCCGGGCTGTTGTGCACTACACTAATCTCTTTCGGCTTTACAGAATGCTGACCGCTATCCACCGCCTTGGTTGATCGCGATGCAGCGCTACGGTCCTCCACCCTCCTACCCCAACGTCGTAATTCCCGGTCTGAACGCGCCAATCCCCAGCGGATGTGCCTTCGGTTATCATCCTGGTGGCTGGGGTAAGCCTCCAGTCGACGAACTGGGGCGTCCGATTTACGGAGATGTGTTTGGTAATGGGGGCAACATGGCCGGTGTTCCTCCTCCGCCACCTCCTACGGGCGGACCCACCGAACCTGAGGAGCCGGGTAAGCTGCAACCTGTGTCTGGTGCCAGGCCTCACCAAGTGTGTGAAATTTCTGGGGTTGAGGGCTTGGGCACAGTGCCCAGGCATTTCCTCCGCTTGCGTTTGCAGCTTCTCATATTTTTAGGCTATTATTCTTATGAATAGACGTAGTTTAATACAAGGAGTCGAGATTGTCTGACGAATCAGCCGTAAACTCCGTCGTGTTGTCCGCTTGCGCTCTAACCATGTATCCCCTGTTAGCGCGTTCTCACTTCGATCGGCATTCTTTTTAAAGTACACTGGTGGCCTGTTTCATCGCCTAAATGCTAATAGAATGTGTGCGAACAAGTTCCTGTAGCGAGAGTTCTTAAAATATGAAAATGTAGAAATCCAAGTTTGTATGTAAATTCACGTTCTACAAAAACAACTATCTAGCCTATTCATTCCCATTGGTTCTCCTCTCTTTGTTGGCAAATTTTGGTCAAAACGCACCTTGTGTTGAAAAGCAAAGGAGTTTTTGAATGGCAAAAATAGCCTTTTGGATTGCCCTGTTTAGCAAAGCCATCAGGCTGAAATATTTGATCCCGACT
This sequence comes from Mesocestoides corti, assembly GCA_900604375.1. Lineage (NCBI taxonomy): Eukaryota > Metazoa > Platyhelminthes > Cestoda > Cyclophyllidea > Mesocestoididae > Mesocestoides > Mesocestoides corti. The sequence continues at coordinate 3,624 of UXSR01005937.1, forward strand.
GGGATTGGTAGAGCCACAAAGAGTTAATGTGTTTGGTAGCAATGCAAATTCACATCTCACGAATCTCCCCCAATTCGCACAGTCTCGTCTAAAATGCCTTTTTGAATTGCAGTAATCTCAGGTCTTGGCAAGAGTGGTCTCTGGGGTGAGCTGGAATCCGACGACGAGGAGGAGGAGGAATCAGAAGAGGAGGACGAGGACGAAGATGAGGAGGAGGGTGCAGAGGGAGAAGCAGTCGGGCTTACCGGTCCTCCCACTGAAATCGTTCAACCCATCGAAAAGGTCAGCGTTGACCTCGGTGGCCTCGTCACTCCGGCCTCTGGGTAAGTGTCCGTGGTCCGCTTCTCTTCCACCTTCTTAATAAATAAAACCAGGTTGGAGTTCTGTGCTTACATGAGGAGGTGAGGAGCTTTACATACGGCGTTGTTTCCTTGGTGGCTTTCACTGTGGTTATTACACACTGACACAACACGAAAATGAGTAGACGGTCGATCAGGTGTAGTACCTGATTGAGAGAGTGATGCTTTAAAAAAGGTGACGGGATTACTACCCCACTGGTTTCTAACAGAACCTTCTAGGATTTGGAACGTCGACGAGTAAAACCCACTACTTTGTGTCTTTTTCCAGCTTGATTACACCTAGCGGTGCGACTAGCGTTGGTCTGGACACTCCGAGCGCCACGGCGATGACGAACGCCAACATCGAGCTCCGCAAGCGCACTATCGAGCAAGCCATGGACAATCAGAGTGGCCTTGAGACACCCGCGGTGGGCACGGGTCTGTCGGCGGGCCAACTCTACCGCGTCCTGCCCGAGAAGGAGACGAACATCCAGCCGACTGCCATGATCGGCTCCACTAGAGTCTACGACGTCACCGGGGTGACCGGAGCTCCCAGGGGCGAAGAGGTAAGGTCGTCACCCTGTTGGCGGGGTGTATTAACCCCTCACAATGCCAAAATTCCACGCCCTCATCGGAAACGAGAATTGGTTTATGCAAGTCGTACCTTTCTTCCATCGTGCGTCCTTGTTGACCACAGCAGCCGCCTCTATGCTGTATTTCTAAGACAGCAGAGTCTGATCCTGCCATATTGAAGGCTTCTAAACTACGTTTGCGCCACTAACTTGGGTAACTGCAACATTACGTTCACCTATTGTACCAAACTATGCTTAGAATTTGTAATCGGTACATCAGGACAACGGTGGCATAAGCTAGACCGCCCGTGCCTAAAACCAGGAGCATTGCCGAAAGTGAGGTTGGAGGTGTTGCTTGTGAAGGAGAGGAGTCAACTGGGGTGTGCGATCACTCAACTCGGTGGATTTTCGGGGATACGGACAAGGTGGCAGGCAAAGGGCTCTTCCGGATTACCAGTTACGTGGGAAGGAACTAAGTTAAAGGTGGTAGAGGAGAATGTCATCCACACGATGCCCTGGGGAGTGCGTATTGTGGTCATTTCAGAAATACCTGAACCTTAGTTTCGTCCATACCTTTATTGTTCTCCACGCTTGCTTTACCTACTTCTTATTCCGCAGTAGCCATATTTTACAATAAACACCTGTTTTTCAGGCTGAAGATCCACGAGAGAAGATGCTCCGAAAAAGGCCGGCTGGAGCCGAGTCACAGCAGAAGGGGACTGCATCGAGTTCTGGCACAACCAGTTCTGGTGGTCCATCTGCTGCCAAGAAGTACAAAGACTTTAAGTTCTGAGCTGCGGTGTATATACTAATTAAGAATCGATTTTGCCATGTCAAAACGTTTTTCATGGCAAGGTACAGCGCGTACGTTCTCCTTGTGTTTTCACTGGGGTGGGTAGAGTTGGCAAATAAATGTTTTATCAGATGTTTATGTCTTCTTAAACAGCCTTGAAGAGGTTTGAAGTCCTTCCTGCTTGAATGGGCTCAGCATGATTCTCCAAATAGCAAAAAAACTGGTTTGCACTTTTCGGTGGCGGTGTGTCGCTTGCTGACTTGGTCCCAAAGTTCGACTGCTAGATGCAGACGAATTTGAATGGCTTCACTCGATGTGTTCGCGTGTTATCCCTACCTTGGTCGGAAGGTGTATTAACCGGGAAGGGGCTGCGGTCACTCGGAGCGTGTCTGCGCCCGCATTTGGTGCTACCGAATTTACGAAGAAGGCTCGTTTTTCCATAATATGCACAATAACCAAACTAGAGAATCGCGCTCGTACAATGAGAAGACTGGGAGCACGAAACTTGTCCGCTCGATCCCACCGTACTTGAAGGGATGAGATGTAGAGTGTTCTGAATTCATGGACTCCCTGATCTGAAGGTCTTCAGCAGGTTCTGTCGTTGGTGTCGGCGACTTTTGAAAGGCTTGTGCAATTAATCCAAGTTGGGTCTCAACTTTCAGGCTTACTCACGTGTGGCTTGACGCCCTCATGAAGAGCGGTGTAGGTCAGAGCATTTAGAGGACAGCATTAAGTAAGGTTGCAGGGACTTCTTGGTATAACGAAAGTGAGGACCCTTTCCAAAGTAGTGTGGGGTGCATTGTATTGAATTACGTCCATCCATCCGGTCGCCGCATTCTTCGAAAACCGTCACTATTTCGCGGCGCGTCCGTCAGCCACGCGGGACCGTCTGTTCACACCTGTGATTGCCCGTCCCGCTTCCGCTTTCGTTTATTCGTCCTTTCAGCTTTACCAGGTTACCTGGCTGTATTGGTTAACAGCTAGCATTAGTCTGACACGACCTTTATGCACAGTGGTGCGATAATCATCTACTAAACGGTTTCAGTCCCATCCGATCTTCTTAGTCTTCTTGGGTATCTGCGTAGCGAAACAGGACCAACGACAAGTCGACGGCCACGGTCTAATTAGAGACTCCATGTTGGGGCTTCCAACAGTAGACTGCCAGTGATTTTGCTGTGACAAAGAAACAACGTGAAGAGGGCAACCCAAATGAACTGCCTTGTGGACAGTTGTATTTCCTGTGACTGTATTTAATAAATTGAGTTCTAAAATCACGTCAAGTACCCGCCACTGATTGAGCAGAAGAAATCAGGCGAAACATAATTCCTCCGGATTTGGCCGTCGACGATTTTTATAAGTGCTTAAATTGTGAACATGATAAGGGGACTCCGGGCTGTTGAAAATAGATGCCCAAGTATGCTCCGGTTATTTCATCTGGTAGGAATAAGGATATCAGAATTAAATGTCGTCGGATGGTGGTGATAGGTTTACAGGGCTATTTATAGAGAAAACACTAGATAAATTCAAAGGTGAATGATTAAGGCAATAAAACCTACAGCAACAGTAGCAGATGTCAACAAACATTTTAATTATTGCTTGAATGCGATATACGAAATTGAATCGAAAGATATCTAAGACCTGACTCGTGACGATGAAGGTGTCAGGTCAGCCGGAAATATTTCTAATGTGAAGATGCGTCGTCGGTGACGTTTGCAATTTCTCGGTAATCTACACAGCACCGAGAACGTTTATGGCTCATTTACAGATTTCACTTCATCAGAAGAAGGACTGAAATGAAACATAAGGAGACACATGGACAGCGTGACAGCTGATTGGCGAAGAAGGAAAGTGTTTTTTAACGTCAACAATGCAAGCTTTTTTAACCGTAACGACACACTCAATAAAATCTGGCACTTTAAGAATGTGTCGGAATTGTAGTCGATTCGGATTCTCTACAAATTAAATTATAAACGGTGAAACAAAGCTGCTAGCAAAAACCAACAGCTAATTTAACACAAAACTGAGGATGATGATTTATCGTAAACACAACCAGTCGATCACTTTTCTGCTTTTTACTGGGATAACTATATAAACTAAACTAATTTACATATAAATTGTGCTGAGACCAATTCCTAACGAAGTAACCCGTCTGTCTACGCCAGCAGTGCCACTTCAAACCACTCGACATTAACCACATTCATTAAACTAATTGTTTCGGAGCCGAAAAGCTACACCATGCCGGGTTTTGCCACGAAAATGTAACATAAATGTGCAATAACAATGCACTTACATTAGACTTGAATTTGCAATATGGAATAGGTCAAAATAGGATCTTTTTGGGTCGCTATCTCCCATGGAAAAACGACAATTCATGCTGCAATTTATAGCCAGAATATTAGACGTGTTTCACTTAAAGGGAATTTATTCCAAAGGCTAAACGAGCATTGAATGGCCTCAAAGGAAATCCAGTCCAAAAATTGGGGTTTTCGGAGGAAGCTGCGTTTAATTTCCGTTATTTGAAATATGTACAAATGTCGTCCATTTACTTCTTGATAAGTATTTCTTAATTATTCCCATAATACAATTTCTTTTAACTTACCATGCTTTGCCTCGGTCGGACTCTTCAGAGCCGATTCACTTTGTTCAAGATTTATACCTTATTAAAATTGATTTAGCATCTTCCTTTCACCGAACTACCCTAGTACATGCACTTCCTTTCCTGTAAAGAAATTTTACACTAATATTTAACCCAGTAACCACACGTCTGTGTTTCTTTTAATAAACAAAACAGCGGTAAGGATGAAGTTGTGGCTGTGAGCTGGGTTTTATCTTAAACACAGGTCCAAAGTCGTTCGGGCATGCTGTTTGTGCGTTACATTAAGTAAAGTGATGCATAATTGCAGAAATAGTCACTTATAAGTTTTACTTGATTCAAGTAGGAGTCTTTACAACGGGAGTCTGCAGTGAACTTTCATCAAACGAGCACGAGTGAAGCGTATTCACGAGTTGATCGAATGCCATCGATTGTCGATTAAAATTGACGTTCGACATGCACTCACGCACTATGCCATAAAAGGACTTGGGTGGTCAAATATAAATAAAAAGAGCTATATTCGCTTTCATCGGTCTTGCCTTTCTTCTCAATCTGTTACAAACTGTCGACTATCATATTTGTAAGGTAGTGCTAACGGAGCCGCTACAAATCCATTCAGACTCCTTAGGAAAATTTGATTTACTGACTTACTGGGCTAACAATTTGCACGGCCCTGGATCTCAATTACAGACGTTGCTGTTTCTTGCGTTTTTGTAGTCCTGCCAAAGTAGTTGGCCACTAGCAGGACCTCCCACTTCTCACTTTATCTGATCGACTAGGCAAAGAAACACCAAGCACAGCCACAAAATCGTACACGTAATGACACCTGGAGACAACTCTGCCTAACTCTCGACAGCATTGAATGAATACACAATAACGACTTTTTTCCCGATAAAAATTGCACACAAACTAATTAGTGATTGTAGCACAAAAACTAATGGATGCTAAGGAAGCAAAAGTCCATAAATTTCAAAGATGGTGATTTTGTCTGTTTGTGATTTACGATGCTATTTCATTCCACCAAGGACTCGTAGGTGCACACTGCAGAAGCGTTGTCGCATTTGAATTCGCGGTGTTCCGATTATTAATATTATTATGTACACTGAAGTATAGGACCTGGCACATGACCTCGGTGTATAATTTCATTCCCTGCTGGCCATACCAAACCCATAGTGTTATTCGGATGTTTTGGATAGCATCCTTTTCCCGTTAAAGCTCTAGCGTAAGGAAAGAATAACAAGTTCACAAGGACCAAATACAGCAATAGAATTTTCGTGAATGTCGTTTTAAATAATTTTTAAACCACACGCAGGCCCGTTAAGCATTGTGGTGTGGCTAATTTTCAATCAAGACAAAAATATTGCTTTAGAGGGTTTATTATGGAGCATTAATTGTGATTTGAAACTTAAACTATAACATGGTTAAAATCCAACAACAGAAAAGCCTTGGTCGAATGAGTAACGTCGAGGCGATTAAATCAAGAGGCTACCACTATGGCTACGAACACCAACTCAGAAAATACCAAAAAGTTTCAAACGCGCAGGTTTTTTTTATAAATATTGCTGCACTTCAAATGTCAACCGTTTTTTCCGAATTTCAGGTTCCTTTAATCAATTTCATAGCACTGGGTATTTTATGAGTGAGAAAACACCGCCCAAATTCCAACCACCGACGTTCAAATATTTGACCGTGCGATGTGATTGACGATTGGAATACCAAACTTTTCTTTCTCTAATTAATGCAAGTACGGAGCCAAGCTGCGGTTTTCCAACTCGATCTTCCTGGGGGAAGTCTTGCAACTTCTTCAACAACTCTCACCTTACTAACTTCGAATTTCTGGGTCATTTTGTCACCAAAGGAAACATTCTCGGCATAGGTCATGCTAAGCTGGTACCAAACATGTATAGTCAGTCCAAGTCAAGCAAACGGTTTTTTCTCCTTTAATTTCTAATTTTTTAGTACTTCGAATACAGAACTAGGGTGGCAATTTAGACTACACGGTGAACTTTCACACTTGTGTTGAATTCGTAGACAAACTTTAGACATAGAGTTCCTAGTGAATGTGAAGCAAACTGTCAAGAGAGGATAAATAGTGGCCAAAATCACCCTCCGGTGTTAAATCACAAGCACTAGTAGACATGAATTGATCCCTGTATTGGGTTTAAATACAGCATTAATTCCTACTGGTGAGTATTTTACCCGTGTACCTGATTCCCCAAATAAGTAACTAACACCTAACTTTTGCAGGTCTACAAAGTGCCTGCTTTTCGCCAAAGCAATGCTAAGAGGCCACAGAGTCAGGTGTTACTGACTCTCAACCCTAAGGGTCAAACTAAATTGCTAATTTTATCCACTGAATCGCAAAGTGTCTGAATGCATTTGTAGTCCCCGTGTAGTGGTATAATGCGAAGCGAATTCGGTAGTTTTTGTGCAAATTCATAATTACTTAAGGCAAAAAGTATTTCCTCGACATTAAATTGAAAGTTGCTAGGTCAGGGGTGCTCAAATTAGGCTAATTTCATTACGCGTCATTACAATGCTGACAGATGCTCCGCAATTCCAGGTGTATTTCGTCACAGGCCTAATTACTGAACAGGTGTTTTAGTGCGTCGGTGTCCTGACATTTGGGGCAGACGAGTTGATTTCGTCTAATAAGACAAAAGTCATTTCAATAAGGAATTGAAACAGTTGATTGTTTCTAGGGTTTAAGCGCGCAAGTGGATTGTGCACACACACACGCACACGCAGACAAATAAAAGATGTTGACATCGAGGAATTTAGTCCATTATGTCGAGGTGCGGTGGCGCCAAGGCATTCAAAAGGCTTGAAAAGACGGGTGACTTAGAACCTTTGTGAACACATAATTGCTGACCCTAGTCCAGAGGTGGGCGGGTGGGTGGGTGGATTTAGCTGCTTCGTGAATGGGAAGCCACGTAGAGTCCGTACAAAACAAATTTAAATTTAGGGCATTGCAATAAAAGTGTTTTCATTCCCTAAATGCCCCGTTATTTTTATCACATATATAGTTTTTAAAACGAAATTGTTGGACTGCTAAGCTAGGCTATTTGAACAACGCATGAAAGCAAAATATCAAGGTTGTTCACTGGTGATACAATGCGATATTTACAAATTACTAGATTGGATAGGATTGGTCAGCTTAGTAACCGATGTTACTTAGATTTAAACCAAAATTTACCGTGTAGGTGAACAACACTTAGCACGAAAACGAGCAGATTCGCACATGAAAACTAAATTTAATTTCGTCGGGTAACCAATGAAAACTGTCCATTAAGTCGCCTATTGGGATTCGCTATGATGGCATTTTGTGTGAGGTATGTAAAGTGATGAAAACGATTAGATAATTGACAGGCAGTAAAATGCTACTGAGGTCTGATGTTACAAGTCTCGAGCTTGATGTATTCGAAAAATAGAGTTCACTGAGGAGTGTGTGAAGGGTTCTTGATTCACAAAAGGAATTAGTTGACCAATGGGAATTAGGTTACAACGTTGTAACAGAATTGGTCAATAATGTGACCAATAAGGAATTACGAATAACTAACGAAGCAATTAAGCTAAACGGCATATAATTGAAAGTTGCATGAAATTGAAAAACTCTGAAAATTTCCTACTTTGGAATAGGACAAGTCAAGATAACGTTTATGTCAATGTTTGTAGCAAACGCCCAATACTCGAGGTATAGCTTCTTTGGCATGCGATTGCAAGTACCACTTGCGTGTTTCATTCATTTCAAAGCAGCGACCACAAAAGTAACAAGTATCTCACGAAATGTAGGTACAACTTTTACTTCAGGTGACAAGGTAAAAGAAGAAATACTGACACAAAATATACTGGCTACCACGGCACACAATGTTAGAATGTGTGAAGCGCCCAGTCGCGAGGTGGTATTTGATACAAAAAGTCGGTTCACGCACCTCTTGGAGAGCGTTTCGCATTCGATCCTGGTTCAGTCACCCAAATTTATGATAAACATGAATTATAGATGGCGTTAAGGGAGTCATAGCAACAGAATCGAACTAAAATATGCCTTTTGTTTAGTTGTTGCTGGTTAATCTCATAAAATGATTGCTCTTGCTGTTAAGATTCAGAGAACGCTTGGACATTTGAGTCCAGCAGTTGAGCAAACACTTTTTTTTTAAATCAAGGATGCTCGGTTTTCATACTCTGCAATCTGGTTTTACATCGAAAAGCAGAATATGACAACTAATTTCACACTGAATGACTTATAAAAAAATAAACGCTTTTTTGATTTCAGGCGAACTAATGTATTTATTTTCCGGCAGTTTTTACGATTCTTTCGCATCACTTAACATAACGTTTTACCCACGCGTCAACCTTGTTTATTGAAAATCAAAGTAAAATTGTGCGTTATGAAAATAATAAACATCCTTTTTATGGCACTGAATAATCCTACGATAAATTTTCCATGAGTAGAAACCAAGTCAAGCTTAGTTTTGCACAAGTAAAGAGTACTTGATTAAATATACCAACAAGACTGATGCGAAAATCACTTCGAATGTAGTTGACGGCGTAGCTGAGTCACGTCTTAATAATGTGAAAAGCAGCTAAGCACTTTAATATGTACCATATCCACACATATTTTAAGGATGATGCTTTACGAAAAGGCTCGACAACATTTTTATTATTACGCAAAAACAATTGCAAATGACAGACAATTTGTATGGTCTTAAAAACAGGCAAAACCAAAGTGGAGCGAACGTAGTTGGCTCACTGTAGCAGAAGCAGACACTTGCAAAATGCATTTGTTTATTGCACAGCCATAAATTTGGCTGCATTACTAGATCACCAAGGTTGAATTTTTTAAAAAAAAAGAGGTGGTCAAACAGAGGCCTTTTGCATTTCTACGAACCACAAGTTTTTAAAGGTTAAAACAAGGAAAGTTAGCAAACTGAGGCGGCTCTTAGCTCATTTCGATTTGGCAATAAATTTAAAATCAACAGCAATATCCAAAATAATGTACAAATGAGCAGATCATTAGATGTCACTGCCTTCAAACACCACCTGTTTGCGATTGAAATTCACCAGTTAACTCGCTCCGAGCCGCAGATGACCTATCTCACCAAAAATGTCGTAATTTTGATGTTCATGTGACAATGGAACTGAGCTATAAATTCCATATTATAATTTAGAACAAAACAGTAAGTAAAATAATGCAATTGTTCAGAAAAATTGCATTTCTACCTTGTAAGATTATTAATCATCTGTTAATTCAGATATTTTCGCGAAAGTGATGGTGAAAACATCTACCTCTACAATAAAATTTAGTGAAGCAAATTAATCGTAAGACTTTGCATCTAAGTTTAATAAAACAAAAAAATGTGAACGGTGTATACATCGTTTTTCTGTTAGCAGCATACGATGTTTCTGCTCTTAACTTGCACTATTAGATAGTCCTAACCAGGCTACTTGGAAATGCCAGAAGTTAATCTTCCCGTCGATTCTGATTGCAAAAACAGAAACATTGCGTCAAGTTGTTTTAAATAATATGATTGAGGACAAAACACGATTGGCTAGTGACAATTTATTTTTATTGAAAGAACAAAGGGTGTAGCGTAGCTGATATCAATGACGAAAAAGTAGTTTTTTGCTTTCCAAGGTGATTGGATTCCAAGCAAGCCTAATTTATGGATTTTCCTATTGATTTGTGTACGAGCATGTTCAGCTAAATTCTAGCATAGTTGATAAGACTTCAAAATGGATTTTTTTTTCTAAAAAAATGAAACAAAATCCGAAAAGTAATTTATTACAGCTGTTTGTTCAGCAGAGTAATTTACGCTTCGCGTTCAACAGTATACCGTTTACAAGCAAATTGCAAGTGTCCTAAACTGCTGGCAAAAAAAATTACTTTTAATCATCAAGCTCTCTAAGGTATGATTTGACAAGTGGCTGTCAGAGATCGGCAATGCCAATTTGAGAAAGGCAAAAACTGCACTAAATCAAGCGAAGACCAAATGTTTTGCTCAATGGTGGCGTCAAGACATCAAGGCATTAAGTTGCTATGCGGAAAGCCTTAACTTCTTTTAATCATGCATAGAACAGACAGTCTCAACAGGACATATTTCTCACATTGAAGTAATCTTCTTATTTGCAAGTAGCTTGGGCATTGTTTTTCTCAAATAATTATCACGACAACTAAAAACGGCTTGTTCGAGAATAAAGCTGGCTGAATGAAATGAGAATCAACAGACAGTCCCTATTCATAATGGAAATTATAAATATTTACTCAAAACATCAGATTTCAATGGTTGTCCGTTAAAGTCTAGGAGACAGAATCAACACGTAGCCCAAGGCAACGAACAACTTATCTGCATGATGCATATTTTCTGCTAATTAGTTTTCTGGGAGAAAAACGACAGAGCTTGTGGTGTAATTAGCCATTGTTATCTGCGTAGTGAGTACTCTTTGTGACCACAAACCAACTTTATTTCCCAACGCACCAGAATTGGCGCTGCATCTGCAATTAACTGTTGCTGGCTGCATCAGCTTTCTTCTACCTCAAATGAATTCCTAATCATCAGCCAATGCCTAAAATAAATAAAAAATGTTAAGCTAACTCAAGCAATTTACTTTTCGTGGTGTCTGCAGAGGGCTTTTATAATGTAACTTCTGTTTCACATGGATAGAAAGGTAACAGACAATAAGCACAAAAATTTGCTGATTGGCGTCTTGCGTTTTACTCAACCCTACTGGTGAGTGGAAAACGTTCGCTCTAGCAGTGTTTCCATCGTAATCTTCGCTAGAGTGCTCCTCTTAAAAGCGTTGTGTATCATTAAAAGTAGCCAGGAGATTAAATTTAAGCAGATTCGTATTCTTGATATGTCTTCATGGAATAACAACTTCAGTTTATAAAAGATCTATAAACACATAAAAGCACACACAGCGACTCACCTGACGAATCGTTTATAACCCAGTGGCTTCCAAATGGGTATTTTTTAACGTTTCACCTTTTAAACTTCTTGTGACGGTAGATGCCGTGGGCATGAGTAAGAGGCAGTCGTGCAAGATGAGTCGACAGATGGTGCGGTTTTCTTAGTTGGTGAATTTACCATTGGCACAATTGGACCCTCCCTGATGAACGTTGCAACATACAATGGGAATGCGAACCAAAAGGTGACATGCATGAAGGCCTGCTACCTGCACTCGTGTTGTTCGAAAAGCCATTACCAGTGTTTCAAAACTGCAATATTTGGGCCTCTAAATCATGTTACAAGACAATTCTAGTGTGCCAACGTGTTCCTACGCAAATTCCTTACAATGTTAAAGAACGATTTTGCAAATCAGTCAGGACGGTGCAGTTTAATCATCTGGCAAGTATCTCTTCACAATCTGACACAGTTCCAAGGTTTGTTCCGGTTGAGGAAATAAGAAGACAGATTGTCTTAGAAGAGCTGCTACAGAGGGGGGAGTTGCATTCATAAATAATAAGGATGTGAAACTAAAAAAATGCTTTCATTCATCAGTTGCTCACAAAAATCCAATTCGTCAGTTCTGATGCAAAGAAGTATGCACATAATCATGTAAAGGCGATAAGACACTGCATTATTCTACCACACAGAGAGATCATTAACCCGCATCTAACTAATGGCTAATAGGTAGCCCTAATGCCTAACGAAACAGGTGACTTTCAAGCCGTTTGCCATTTGTTTAAATGAAAAGAGGTCGTTAACAAACAGTGAGAAATGTTTTTAAAAAGATTTTAAAACATGGCGTCTAGCTAAATGATACTCTTGCCTTAAATGCGGAAATTGACAATTGCATGACGCAGACGACGTAAAATTCCACATGAAGGGATTTTAGTTTGCAGCACTTACTTTTTAAACGGAACGTCAAAATACGAATGCAGCTAAAACGCTTCTAACGTACTTTCAGGCTTGCGGATGCTTTGACGGCAAAATGAGAAAAAATGTAATGGGCTTCGTGAATTTGGCCGCATAAGGCTCTGGATGATTGTCAGGTACATCTTCAGTGCCACATTTAGTTATCTAGGGTTTTGGTGATTAGCTAAATGCAGCTTTTACGGATCAAAGTGATTGGTATTAAACCAAAGATGGCAAGAACAGATCAGAACTGTCTCTCCTAATCATTTTCCCATATGTTTGGTATGCTCTATGTAGTGAATTAACAGCGAGCATCAGATACCAGGTGGTCGTCCTATTTGGAAACACGAATTCATTCGTGTTCAATGCAGTTTTCAATCCTGTGAATAATCTTGTCATTCCTTTGAGACCTGGTTTAATCTAAAACACGTTTCAATTAGGTAACGCAAGTACAGTTCAGTTGTGCAAACATTTCCAGCGCATTGCTTGTACGCTGCCCTGCCAACATGAACTTGGAAAAGGCCGTTGACGAAGTACAATTGTGGTTCAATAGAAGAGGTTAACAATGCCTCCCTCGGATTTCCGAGGGCCGACAAGAGCGTTCCGGACACCACAACGGAGGTGGTGCTTTGCGGACGTGGTTCCCCTATCTCCGGACAATTCGATTCCAAGGGTGGTAACCATCCTTACAAAAAAAAGATAACTCTTCCCGGAGCCCTCACCAACGTCTCCGACTTCGTTCGCTATTCAATTTTTGCATTTTCCTAGTGTACAAATAATTCAGATATATTTACGAAAATTGTTCGCATTCGTTTCCTTATTTATAATGAGTAAAACGAATTGAGCAGCCTCGACGCAACAGGAATACTGCAAAAAGTGCAAAATACTGCATTGTGAGTCCTCAGTTTTTCGAACTTGCAATCTTGATTTATTCCTTCAGATTTGTCACCAAGCAAGATTTAGTGGACATTACTTCCGGAAGAAGCAATTAACCAGTGGCAATGGTGTCAGATCACACCGATAAGGATATTTAAATTCTTTTGAAAAGAGAAATAATGTAAATACGATTTGAAACCAAACCCAAATACCTGTAAATGAAGTTTAGTTAGACGTGGTTTTGACAAAGGTAGACAAAAACGGTTCTAAGATAATTGACTTAATCATCTTATGGACTTAATCAAGTTAAATTTTGCTAAGTTGCATTAAAACGCTTTGGTTAACAGTCAAGTGTCAAGTGGAAGCCCGCCCAGGCCTTAAATAGTATGCGGTGTTTGTAGTGCGGTGCTATTATTAGTGGCCGAGAAAAAGCCAACGTGCTAGATTCAATGCAGCGAGGATTGCGTTCCTCCATTCAATGGGAAGGCAACAAATACAGGCCTGTTTGAATGTACTTCAACGCGTAGATGAGCAGAATCTTTGAAATAATGCCTTCAATCTAGTTTTGCTTGCAGCCTGTGCACCGGCCCACATGTAGACCTATGTCTTTCCAAAGGACGCATGCGAGTAGCGTTTGATGGATTTAGTGTAGCAAATACTTGTAGCCCCAGAGCAGACACTGGTAGGATTTAGAGGCGATGAATTAGAACCCATAGACAAACTTAAAAATCACACAAGCGACAAAACTGCCTTGGTTATCAGTGAGGCTAAAAACCAAGTAGGGAATCTGTTTAACCAAATGCAACTGCCCATCGACAAACTGCAGAATGGTAATCGTTAAAGTGAACGAAAAGTTATCTGGCACTTCCTAGGCCGAGTTAAACTTTGCACAAACGGGCAAATTCAATCTATTTTTTAGCCATTGTTTCAATTTAATTAATCTTCATTTCGAACTCTAAGAACAGGGACTCAACAGGTCTCTCCAGACGCATGGATATGTATTAGTGAGATATCTGGTTATCATGGTTAATATGATTTTTGAAGGTGGTCCTGTTCTCTTTGAATTTGCCTCTTAAAAGTAACTCTAATTTAACAGACGAACCAAAATATTGGCAGGTAATTGGATAAAGAAAGCAGCTAAATGCCTTGAATCCTACTGAGAGGCTTCACTAAATTCCACACACTTGATGTCGTCGGCTTGCTCATTCCAGATGCGGGTGTCGTGCCGACTACATTCAAAAGCAAGTGACATTTGCCACGAATCCAGAAAGGCACATGTTCCCGTGTGAGTCATTTTGGGTCCTCTTTTTCAAGACTGTGCGAAAAGAAGCGCTGTGCAGTGAAGAAATAAATATTCAGTGTGACTTTCCGGCTCATTTGAACTATCGTGGTAACCAAGACTTGTGACTTTGGAAAACTCTGACACATGTAAGTGTAACGGACTTTAGAATGTTACACTAAAACGCTTGAAGTGTATAAAAGTGGAGTAACTAAACAGGCCGCTTTTAACCACAACACAACCGCTTGCTTCAGAGGTTTTCTTGTGAAGTCAGAATGTTAACCTTTACATTGCTAAATTAGCTGATTTAAAGTGACTTGACGTGGCATATCAAACACTAGCAAACCTAATGGCTGAACTCCTTAGAAAGGAACTTCTACTTAAAGCTTTTTAGGACTTAAAAAGCTAAATTTTCATCCAATTAAGAAGTGGTGATTTAGGTTTGGAAACATTTTGGGGTAAAATTCTACGCGCAAAACCACACTTAGTCTCCTACAAAGTGCTGAAAT
>UXSR01005938.1:3969-18880 GCA_900604375.1 Mesocestoides corti
TCGAAGTGACAAGCAAAGTACAACTTGCTCAGATTAATTGTGACCGAAAGGATTTGTATTGCTGAAACACCCAGAGTGCCAGAGAGGGACACGGTTGTGCTTTCTTATGGAATCTTTAGAAAATGTAGGTGAGGATTGCAATTGGTACATTCCAGCATTCTTTCGTTTAGCTGTCTGAGGTTTCGCATGTATCGATTGGTAGAGGCGCTGCTGTGCAAACTACAAGTAATGACTAGCCAAAGTGGTTTGATTATAAAGTCGCCTCATTTCAATCAGTGTGTGCGGATTGGGTTTCATGATAGGCTGAAGTCACCAAGCGTTTGCCTCACTTGAGGCACATTTATGAGAACCGGTTTCTCTAGAGTGTAGGCAGATATTGCTTGTGCAGGTTTGAGAATGGCCATGCCAATAGTGAATTATCGCATTCAACGGAATCCTGGAAATCGGAGTATAGTGAAGATGCCAAGTGAGCACCGTGACGTAGCTTGATTAGATCGAGGTAGAGCGCAAATCACGATTCAGGAGGCGTTTGGTGCGCCTCTTTCACTGTACGGTTATTCGTCAATGAGCGGCACCGCTAGTGCACGTGAGTGAGTGCCGAAATGTGCGCAGGCTGGTTGAGTGGAGAAAAGCATGTGACGTATGATCTATGACTGCACTTACCAACAACTCCGTTCACTGAGCGTCGTCTATCGGCACAAATGCACTGTGGAAGTTGAATTTGACTACTTTAAATGCTGTGCAACTGGTTCTACTTATTTCCATTCACGTAAGTATCCTCGAAAAGCACTATTAATTGCCAAGTCGCCACGTAATTTTGAATAATGGCCGATGACAACATGTTACCGCAATTTAGAGAACGCTCTTTTTGGAAGTTGAGCTTGCTTAGTCGAAAAGTGATACCGCTTGTGACATGGACCACATTTATGACAATATTCTAGTGTGCAGGATGCTGTTTTTGGAGATGAAGCATGTTTTCTCTGCGTTTTGGTGTGACGATGCCAGGCACATTCACTTGGACCTGTCTACATTCTGAAATGTTTGATTCAATGCATCGGTGCACATTTCTCGTTCGTTTGTTGAACTGGGCGTTGGAGGCCAGCATGAACAGACGCGGCAATCAGGAACGACAAACTGGCACGCGCGATCTGATAAAAAATGATCAGTTATGAAGGTGTGAGAGCATGCAGCTTAGTATTAGGATAATAGGTGCATAGTGAGACAGGCACAGAACGGATTAGGTCGCAGGACACTAATGTGCAAACCCATTTTCATGGATTGTCTGTGTGTGGTCTGGAGGCAGAGCTTATTGTGAAAGTGTTGATTCATTTGCACTTCCTTATATGATCTGAATTAAACCATATACGCAGAGCAGTTTTCTTCTTATTCTGGCGTCATTCAGACCACCTATGTCCTCATCCCAAATGCATACCACTGTTTGTGTCCGAAAACGAGCCAGTGAAAACACGAGAATGACTTTGAGTCGGGGGTCTTGAAGGTGTGACAATCAAGGCACTCGACTGTTGGTTTCGACTTTCGCGCAAGGAAGAATTAACAGCTACTGCCTTGATGTGCAGGCCATGATGAAACTAACTGCATTCACACGACTCGCAACAGGAAATGGAACCGTGCTTCGAAAGTGATCGGCCTTCTATGACGAATGCATGTCCTGCTGTGCTGAAAAGCCATCACTGACTTTAATTTTGCGTCTGGTGTGGATGTCAAGAGACGAAAATCAAGGACACTGCTGGGAAATGGGAGTAGCACACCAACCATCAGCGCCATGCAAATCCGCATTGACACATTTGTCTCGGGGTTCTACCTATTCATCAGAAGAATAGGTCCTTACACAAATCACTTCCTTCCATGCAACATTTGGCTACACATTCGGCACGAAAACGCATGGACAACGGCACTGTGCGCAAGAAGGAGCCGTAGATTATCTATTCCCGGTCCCAAAAAATGAAGGGAAAAACGCAGTTTAAACTACATGCTTCACGCAAATCTGCGCTGCATATTTGATCTCTATGTCCTTACACAAACCACATCATTTCATGAGAATTATGGCAACGCATTAGGCTTTGATTTCCACCACAACCACATTCCGCCAGGCTTACCTGTTTCTTTGAATCTTGCCGCCATAAGGTTTGAACGGTAACGGTCTAGGCGTATTGATTGGTCATTTGACTTCAGAGTTGTCTTTTTGAGGTTTGAGTAATCTGTCGTTGTGGGCACACTTTAATAAACGTTAGGAACAATAGGCTACGACTCGGAGTTTCGCTGCAAATGCATACATTGAAGTCAACCATAGAAGCACTGCATGCTTAATTGTAATTGTTATTTTAAATAGGTTTCTCTATTGCTGGCTATGGACCTACAACTCTGACCTGTACCACGCAATTAACCTTTACGTCGGCATACGTAGTAGTCCATTGAATGTTGCCGCCGGTGGCAAAGGAATCATGCGTGATTGAGTTCATCAGGGCATGTGATGCTGAGCATCTGGAGTAAAACTGAGACAATCGGCGTATCTATACAAACCTCCTAATCCACACCACATTGAGCAGTTGGTTTTGTTGTAATGCGGCCGGTGGTGTACCTTCTCATCGTTCAGTTAATCTGCGTTTTTGGAAGGGCACCCACTAACTTAGGTTTGTGTTGTGTAATTTTCACTGCATTCACGCAAGTTCAAATTCAGTGATGGCATGTTTTGTTTGTTAAGACGTATCACTGTTCGCAACTTTGTTTCATCTATATTATTTAGTTTGTGCAATTGTTTTACGCGTTTTATTACTGTCAAGACTGGTTGCATTTGCAGTGTTGTTTTGTGTTTTATTTAGAAGACGCAGGAATAGACAGAAGAGAAATTAGTGAAGACACCTGGGCTTGGGTTATTGGGAATGTGACACGACAAATAGACCAATGCCTGTCAAGACACGTTTGCTTTGATGGAAGTAGGTTCTTTCGCATCATAGGAAGTGGCAATGGTGCATGGGAGGGCAGAATACTTTCTACTACGGCCAGTTCACTTCAGGGTAGATCGTCCGTGTACTCGCTTGAGTTGACCAATAACTACGTGGAGCTTACCCTTAAGGAATGCATTGCCATGGTATGTCTCTGTTGTCTTTCAATGATTCTGACTGCGCATTTTTTCAATTCATGTTGTAAATAGCATTTGTGGAATCCGCTGCCCTCAGAGCCTTTGCCGGATATTGTTTTCCACAAGACTCTTGAATTGTCACTTTCGTGATTTCCGCATTTCGCAATACGGCAAACAAGTGGTTGTGATATGTCCTTTACAGTTTGACAATGATATGGTAACTGCGGTGATCTTGGCGCCAATCCGCATCACCAAATTTCGCCTGCAACTGGATGTCCAACGTGTTTCGGCTTACCGATACACCCTCAGCAACACCCGAGACTTATCCTCTGAAATGGTGGCCTTTTCGGTAAATCCAAAGTTCCCAAACGCCGGAACAATTTACCGAATGCTTAAACTTTTCTTCGATGCTTTTTGTTAACATACCTTCACTTAAATCATGCCTACTTTGTGACTGCGGTGAAGGTAGCTGGTTTCAACTAACGGGTGTTTCAATATATTTAAATGCATGAAGACTGCAAGCAAATGCGTGCTATATGGTTTTATGTTTAAATTATACGTGAAAAGTAGCCGAAATTTAATTAGTGGGCCTATCAAATTGTGCGAAATTGGCTTGGCAAATTGTACTGTGTCTATAGAATGGCTTGCTGAGCTTTCAGATCGAAGCTGACGGCTTTTACTTTCGATAGTGGTAGATCATTTTTTGATTGTTTTGAAATTTCAATTTTGGAATAATGATCAAGGTAAAGATAGCACTCAAGAAAGCAATTGAAAATAAGCCAGCTAGTAATAATGGTGTAAGTTGATAAGAATGTGAATGCCACTAGAGCATGAGCAAGGTTAAAATGAGACTGACTCTGTGGACACGGGTATATATATCGTGCATTGAACGCGCACCAAACTTCGAGCAGGCTGACTTTGTTACCGTTATTCTGACTCACGAATTTCCAGAATAGGCAAATTATGTGTCTGTTTGATTGTAAATTGCACTTGTACAAAGATTAGTTGGCATAGCTAATTGTGCTTTGTTGCATATCTGCACATTCCGTAACAAATTAAAAAGAGGTCATACTCCGTTTTAGGTGAATTCACGACCGAATGACGTGGCAATGGCAGTAAATTAGCGTGCAGCATAGTTTCAAGTGTTTCTGAGTGCTCAATTTACAGGCAGTTTTGATGCAGCTGCATCTGCCAACCTAGCTGTTTGGTAACTTCCTGTTAACACACATTACAGTATTTCGATTTTGACAAATAATCCCTGCTGACTTGACGTTGGGGAATATGGTTTACGTGTATGGAGCTGCTAATAAGCGTTCCACGTGGCAATTCTTTGACATAAGTATAGATTTTTCCCAAACCACTGATGCACAACCCAAAAATTTATAACTGAAGACATGTAGAAAGAAACTCATGAACATGTTGGACAAATGTTCATTTCCATCAACTATCTAAGAGAATTGAGAATCGCAAGTTATACTAATGTAGACATTTGAGCAAGTACAGATGTGGACACCATAATTGTCGCATAATCAAGGTTACTGAACAGTACCGAAACTTGTGATAGTCATTCTCCTAATAGTATTTAACTTTAGCGCGATTGTTGCTCGAATAGTCGACCGTCGAAAATCACATCTCACATAGAGCATGTCGGTTTTTGAGTGGTTCTAAGCCAGGTTAAGCTCTAATTCCTGAAGCATTTTTAACTTACATGGTTCTATCGTCTTGATGAATTATTTATTTCAGAGAAGGGTAGGGATGCGTGGTTGTGACTGGCTGGACAGACTAGCAAATACAACAAATAATTAGAGTGTATTTCAAAATGTCGAAATCGCATAACCGCATAAGAAACCTTTGTTTAGGTTCAGTGTCGTTTCTCGATGCGCCTGCGTTTGAATCGCAACACAAATGCGCAAGCGCCCAATAATTTGGTTCCTTCCTTATCAAAATGCAATTTTGCCACTAAGATTCATTTATAGTAGGTATAAATAGAATCCAGATGAATCAATAAACGCATCAGGACATGCCAATTGTATCTGAAATATGTGAATGCTATCACACGCTTTTTCCAATATTTGTGATAACACGATTGTCGGCGTGTGTTTTTGGAATTCAGTGACCCACTCGAATCTTTAACCCATTTTAAAAAAATGTCTTTTGATTAATTTTGTCAATTCGATCAAACCTTTTTGTCCAGCTGCATAAAACTGCTGTGCTCGTGCTAAGCACTATTTCATACTGACGCGTGAAATAGTGCATGGGAGAGCAGAATACTTTCCACTACAGCCAGTTCGCTTCCTGTTAGGTTGTCCGTTTACTGACCAATAACTACTTGCAGCTTTCCCTCAAGGAATGCATTGCTATGGTATGTCTTTGTTGTCTTTTAATGATTCTGACTACGTATCTTTTCAATTCTTGCTGTCAACTGCACTCGTGGAATCCGCTGCCCTCAAAGCCTTTGCCGGATGTTGTTTATCCACAAGACCCTTGAATTGTCGGCCTCGAGTGTTCCGCATTTTGTTGATTGGTCACTTGACTTTTAAGATATCTTGTAGAGATTTGATTAATCTGTCATTTAGAGTACACTTCAATAGAGAGCAGAAATACGAGTCAAATGCATGCTTTGGAGTCTACCATAGAAGCAATAAATGCTTATGACGTTATTAAAATTTGAAATTGATTTATCTATTACTGAAAACGGACCAACAACTCTGACCTCTACCATGTAGTTTACCACTACGTTGGCGCACTCAGTAGTCCATTGAATTTTGCCGCCGGTGGCAAAGGAATCATGCGTGGTTGAGTTCATCAGGGCATGTGGTGCTGAGCATCTCTAGTACAAGTGAGACAAATAGCACATCTATATAAACTCCCTAATCCACACCACATTGAACAGTTGGTATTGTTTTAATGTGGCCGGCGTTGTACCTTCTCATCATTCAGATAATCTGCGTATTAGGAAGAGCACCCACTAACTCAGGTTTGTGTCGCATAACTTGCACTGCATTCACACGCGTTCAAATTTAGTGAGGGCACGCGTTCGATTGTTAAGACGTGCCACTGTTTGCATTTTTGTTTCATGTATATAATTTACTTTGAGCAATTTCGTTTTACGTGCTCGGATTGTCGAGGCCTGTTGCGACGGCAATGCAGGTTTGTGTTTATACTTTAGAAGATGCAGGAAGAGGGAGAGGAGAGTTTGGAGGAAACACCTCAGCGTGGGTTATCGGAAATGTGACGAGACAAATGCAGCAATGTCTTTCACGGCAATTTTGCATTCATGGAACCAAGTCCTTTCGTATCATAGGAAGTGGTATTGGTGCATGGGAGGGCAGAATACTTTCCACTACGCCCAGTTCACTCATAGGAAGATCGCCCGAATACTCGCTCGAGTTGGCTAATAACAACGTCCAGCTTACCCTCACCGAATGCATTTTGGTAAGCATGTCATTATTGTATTCTCGTGAATCTGGCTTAGTATCAGATTAATTCTTGCTATAAACTGCGCTTGTGGAACCTGCTACCCTAAAAGCCTTTGCTAGATTCTGTTTATCCAAAAGACCCTTAAATTGTCAACCTTGTTTTATCCGCTTTTTGAAATACGGCAAATAAGTGGCTTTAATATGTACTTTACAGCATGACAACGAGGTGACAACGCCGGTGACCTTTTCGCCAATCCGCATCACTAACTTTCGCATGCAACTGGATGTCCAACGTGTTTCGACTAACCGATATGCCATCAGCAACAGCCGAGACTTCGCCTCTGGAGTGATTACCTTTCCAATAAGTTCAAACTACCCAAACGCCGAAACAATCTACCGATGGCTTAAAGTGTTCTTCGATAATTTTTGCTGACATATTCTTGCTAATAATTGCACCTACTTTGTGACTGCGGTGAAGTTAACTAGCTTCAACCTACTGATGTTGTAGTGTATTTAAATTTTAAAAGACTGTGAGCAAAAGCATGTTGAACGGTCTTCGCATTGAAATACGACGTGAAAACAGCCCAAAGCAAATCAGTGTGCTTATCCAAATATCCGAAATTGTCTTGGCAAATTGTTCTGTATCGGTTGAATGACTCGCTGAGCTCTTAGATTGGAGCCCATGGCTTTTGTTGTCGATTGTGGTAGATTTTTTTTTAACGGTATTGAAATTTCAAATTTGGAATAATGATTAAAGTGAAAATAGCGCATGAAAAAGCAAACGAAAAGGCCAGCTAAGAACAATGGTGTAGGTTGAGGGGAATGTGGATGCCACTAGAGCATGAACGAGGTTTTAAGAGACGGCGTGTGTGGACATAAGTATATATTGTGCGTTGAACGCGAGCCAAACTTCGACAGGCTGGCTTTGCTACCGTTATTCTAACTCACGAATTTCCAGAATGGGCAAATTATGTGTCTGTTTGATTGTAAATTGCACTTGTACAAAGATTAGTTGGCATAGCTAATTGTGCTTTGTTGCGTATCTGCACATTCCGTAGCGAATGTAAAGGAGGTCACACTCTGTATTAGGCGAATTCACAACTGAAAGATGTGGCCATGGCCTTAAAGTAGAGTTCAGCATGGTGTCAAGTGTTTCCGAGCGCTTAATTTAAATAAGCAAACGTATTCACAAGCAGTTTGGATGCAGCTGCAACTGCAAACCGAACTGTTTTGTTACTTTCCATTGACACACTTTACAGTCTTCCGATTTTGCCTAATTATACCTCCTGAGTCGACGTAGGGGAATATGCATTGCAGGTATGGAGCTGCGAATGAGCATTGCATGTGACAATTCTTCCTGACATTACTTTAGCAATTTCCCAAACCACCGATGCAAAACTCAAAACGTTATAACGGAAGACATACACGAAGATACTCTGGAAAATGAAGACACCCTAATTATCGCCAAGTCAAGGCTACTGGCTAGTAACGAAACTTGCGATAGTCATTCCCCTAATAGTATTTAACATTAGTGTAATTGTTGCTCGAATAGTCGACCGTCGAAAATCACATCTCACATAGAGCATGTCGGTTTTTGAGTGGTTCTAAGCCAGGTTAAGCTCTAATTCCTGAAGTATTTTTCACTGCCACCGTTCTATCGTCTTGATGATTTATTTGTTTCAGGGAAGGGCGGGGAGACGTGTTTGTGACTGTCTGGGCAGACTAGCCAAATACAACAAATAATTAGAGTGTATTTCAAAATGTCGAAATCGCATAACCGCATAAGAAACCTTTGTTTAGGCTCAATGTCGTTTCTTGATGCGCCTGCGTTTGAATCGCATCACAAATGCGCAAGCGCCCAATAATTTGGTTCCTCCCCTATCAAAATGCAATTTTGCCACTAAGATTCATTTATAGCAGGTATAAATAGAATCCAGATGAATCAATAAACGCATCAGGACATGCCAGTTGTATCTGAAATATGTGAATGTAATCACACGCATTTTCCAATTATTGTGATAACACGATGGTCTACGTGCGTTCTTGACAATCAGTGACTCACTTGATTCGTCAACCTAGTTGGAAACAGTTAAGCATTTTAACTAATTTTGAACGGGACCGCAAACATAATGCCCTACGCTAAGTTTAGCTCAATTCGATCAAACCTTTTTGTCCAGCTGCACAAAATTGCAATGTTCCTGCTAAGTTCTTTGGTATGCTGACGCGCTAGACACTAAATCTGTGCGTGTCGAGGTATTTCTGGATAGCAAAGCATCAGTGTGCTGTTCTTTGTCACCTGGTAGCCACACCTGGCCTGCCAAATAACAGCGATTTCTTTCTTTGACAATTCTAAGAGCCACCTCGGTTATATTTATCGTGCCTACTAGTCAATGCCAAACAAAACATTGCATGTAAAAGGCTTCATGTAATGTCATTGGCTGAATTGATAATTTTCGGTGATATCTAACGCGACACATTAATAGGTCCCGTAGGTGGATGCAGCAAAAGAATTGCTAAAATTATTTCACAAAACATAAATGGATGCACAATCCAGTTGATGGGATTTTTTCATGTTGGAATTAGTTTCCAAATTGATTGGCTTGCGGAATGTCATACTTATCTGATACAGATATAATTACTTGTGAATAATAAGTAACGTTATTGTCAAGGTGTGTTTTCCGAATTCGGTGACTCACTCGAATTTTTAACCTATTTGAAAACAGTTAAATCGATTGACTAGAGGTGCATCGGACTACAAACGTAATGTAGCCACGCTGTTTGACTTAATTCGATCAGTAGAAACAGTGGTTAACGACTCAGAGGTTCACTGGAATTGCACACTTTGGAGTCAATCATACAAGCACAACATGCTTAAGCCAGTATTTCAATATTTCATATTGGAATTAGTTTGCAAAGTGATTCGCTTTCGAAAAAATACACATATCTGATGCAGACATAATAACATTTGAATATCAAGTAGGTACCTTGATTCGCAACTCACGTATGAAAACTTTTTAACATGTTTCTTGAGTGCATTTTTAGTAAATCATTTGTTTTTCTGGTTGTGTTTCTTCACACCACAGCGATGGTTACAGTGACATTTGGGATAAATACAGCCTGCTGTCTACATTGATATTTAAATGAGGTGCGTCAGACATTGTTGCTTCGCAAAGGTTTTTCGGAATTTCTAGTTCCGAAAGAACCTGTGCTGGCATTACATAGTAGTACAGACAGACCTGTTATAATGAACTATGCACATTTTTATCCCACTCTAGCATAAAGCATTTTTTTAATTATTTGAGCACTTTGCATTCAACGTCAGTGATTTTACCACTGCCATCCACTTCGAACTAGACAACTATCTGAAAAGTTGGTCACTGACCTCGGCAATGAAATAGAATCTGAGTTGATTTGCTTCGTGAAAGACGACCCGTTGAGAAGTTATTGTCACCGTTGTTAAATATATTGATCCAGGTGCAAGAACAATGCAATTTGTTCAGACACTGGTGCAATGCTGAGTTCAAGGCACATTGCAGCGTGTGGCAGGTCTGAAATTTAACAGAATTCTCACACGTTGCTTGAATTGATATGCCTGACCTCTGATCAGCACAGTTTGGGCAAGTATATAAACTCACTTGGTCTCTCACAATTTAGCAAGAATACTAGCCAACATGGTGTCTCCTTCGTATCTTCTCTTTTGTCTAGCAGTCTGCGCTTTTGGCAGAGTCGCCATCAAGGCAGGTGCGTACAAATTCCGACAAGTTGAGTTTCTGCAAGACAGCTTGACAATTGACCTATATCAAAATGATTCCATTTTCAGACACGGAGAATGCGGCTGAAGACACCACAATCACCACCGCCTCACGAGTGATTCAGGGTGTGACAAGCAAAATCCAGAGATGCTTGTCTAGTCGGATTTGTCGACCCGCACTCAAGTCATTCCATGTTATTGGCAACAGTACTGTGAACTGGCAAGGCAGGATTCTCTCCTCCACACCAAACTCTCCCTATTATTCGTGCGAGTTGCGCACCAGCAATATTGCGCTCAGTCTTACTGAATGCACTGCGGTATGCCAATTTAACGTAAAATGTGTTAAGTGATTGCATGGTTGAATTAATTGTCAACTTTAAATCAATCAGCGCGCCATTGCACGTGACAACCTAAATAAACGAGGTTATTTTCCGCTACAACGTAGCACGCAAAAGCCACCAATTTCGTTGCTTTCTTAAAACCACTTTGTAGGTGAACGAAACACACCGCGAATTCCAACCTCTGGAGCCAATTCACATGTCCAACTTCGTCGTACAACTTGACGTCGAAGAATTCATGGCTGGTATCTGTTACATCGGCAACAGCAGGCTGTCCACCGAGGTCATGCGTTTTCCAATCAATGACAGGTACGCCAACTCGCAAAGCATTCTGAATCTCCTCGTGTCTTTCATCAATCGATACTGCTGAAATTAATTGAACTAATACACATATCATCGCCAACATTTCTGTTGTATAAATGTGAACCAGTGAGAGGAAGGGTGCGCGTTAGAGGCTGTGCGCGTTTAATTGCTAACAAATCAGGAATCACCCTTGGTTGCCTTGTCCTCGATAGAACACGATTTGCAGGATTTAACTGGTGGTGAGAGAAGAAATTCTGAAATAATCTACTCCAAATTATGGCAGGTCATTCAGTCAAAGTGGGATAAATTTGGTATGGTGATTGGTGCAGAAAGAAGTCAAAAATGAGCACAATTGAATTAAAAACGAAGTACACAGATGAGAGGGTAATGTAACCGAACTAACTGTGTACGGCTGCAGTGGTATTTGCCGCACACCTGTGCGTACGACTTAACTGACGACAAACCAAAACGCTTGGCACATGTAATGTTGTAAAATAAGGTGGTTTAATCAAAAACTAAATACTTGGCTGTTGCATTATATAGACATATATACCCTAACTCGGGCTACCTTCAGGAAACTCACAGACAACAGGCAGTGGCTTACGCAACAGTAGGGAAGCAGTGTTAAATGTGCACTTTTTAATCCACTGAAGTGAATATTATCGCAAGTTATTCTCAACTACTTACTGAGCCCATTTCACCGCCACGCTCCTAACAAACACTTTGGTTGATTGGATGTGCACAAGGTAATGCATGCAGGGCAATTTTTGGCCTGTGTTTAAAGCTGTAATTTCTCCATCAAGACACGTTTTATTCGATTATCATGTTGCTCATTAACCTACTGAGCTTGCCTCAAAATAACTATCTCGCTTGGTGAATTTTAACAATCCCCTTAATTGCATCACTCTTTGTGGTTGCTAAAATATCGCAGATAAACTCTACATTGGACAGTTTTATTTGTACCAAGTCGAAATTTTGCACGAAACGTGTTAGTAGTTTAAGTCGACATAACTTTGGATCCATTTGAAGACTTCGCTCGAGTTCTTGTATTCGGCACGTAGTGGCAAGGACACTGTCTCACCGAAGTAGTGTGTGCTGCTGTAGATGAGAATTTGGCCAGCAGAATCGGCTGCAACGTCTAAGCACAGAATAAACTTAGCAATGCTGATTGGTCCGAAATATCCCTTTTAGCAACTTGCTCAGTACAAATTTCTTGCTCAATTTCTATTTCATGCTAAACATCAAGTCCATTAACGGCAGAGGCAGAGAGAGGTCTAGTTAATTACAGAACATGATTCAAAACAAGCAGTATTGCAAACTAACGAGACTGCACCTCCACTTTGAAGGTAACAAAGCAGATTGATGGTGGCAGGAAGAACTTGGATTTCTGAAAAAACGCAGAGTGCCAAAGAGAGACATGAATGTGCTTTCTTAAGAGACTATAAGAAAATGTAGGTGAGACTGGCGGTGGCTACTTTCCAGCATTCTCTCATTTAGCTGTCTGAGGTTTCGTATGTATGGTGTGCGAGCTACAACTACTGACTAGCCAAAGTGGTTTAATTACAAATTTGCCTTGGTGCAATCAGCGAACGCAGATTGGGTTTGATGATAGGCTGAAGTCGCCATGAGTTTGCCTTACTTGAGGCACATTTACGAGAAACGATTTCGCCAGAGTGTAGGCAATTATTGCTTGGACATGTTTAAGAATGGCCATGCCAACTAAGAATCATCGCATTCAACGAAATCCTAAAAATCCTAGTATTGGAGAAATGCCAAGTGAGCACCGTCGCATAGCTTGACTAATTCGAGGTAGAAAACCAATCACGATTCACGACACCTTCAATCCGCCTCTGTTACTGTACAGTTATCGGTCAGTGAGTAGCACCAGTCGCTCATGTGAGTGATTGAGTGCTGGAATGTGTGCAGGCTGCTTGAGTGAGGAAACGCATGTGACGTGTGTTCTATGACTGCACTTACCAACAACTCAATCCACTGAACGCCGACTATCAGCGCAATCGCATTGAGGATGTTGATTTTGACCACGCCGAATGCTGAGCAATTGGTTCTTTTGCTTTCCTTTCAAGTAATTAGCCTCGAAAAGCACTACTACTTACCAAGTCGCCTTGCAGTTTTGAATAATGGCTGATGACTGCGTGCTACCGCAGTTTACTCAACGCACTTGTTAGGAAGTTGAGCTTGGTTAGTCGAAAATTGGCAGGTGAGTTTAATTGGGGGATTTGACGAATTTTATCCACCGCTTGCGACGCGGACCACATTCGATTGTGATGGATGCTGTTTTTGGAGATGTCACATATTTCCTCTGGATTTTGGTGTGAAGATGCCAAGCACATTCACATGGGCCTTTCCACATTCCAAAATATCTGCTGGTTGGTTGAACTCACCGCTGGCATGTGAGTTCTTAAATTTAGAGCGAAATGCAAATAATTGGTCATTGGAGGGCAGCATGACAGAATACATCATTCAGCAGCGGCAAACTGGCATGCGCGACCTGGTAAATCAGCAACCAGTTATGAAGGCGTGAGAGCATGCAGTTTGGTACTAGAATCATAGCTGAGCAATGAGACAGGCAAAGAACGTTGTCGGTGGTGGGACACAGCGCCAAATCACGAAGTGCTAATTTGCAAACCCCATTTTCATCACAGATTGTCTATATGTGTGGCCTGGACGTAGCACTGATTGTTAAAGTGTGAATTAGCATTGCGATTTCACACACGACTTGAATTACGCCCTAAACGCAAAGCAGTTGTCGTCGTATTCTGGCGATATTCAGACCAGCCATGTTCTCATCCTTAATGCTCATCACGGTTTGTGTCGGAGAACGGCGACTGCATCCTTACGCATCTTCTGTTGAGGACCAGCATCCTAATCCGCCCTGTTGATGCTAAGAAAACCCAGTTTGAACACTAGAATGACTATTTGCGGGGTCTGAAAGGTGTGACGATCGAGGCACTTAACTGTTGGTTCCGATGTTTGTGCACTGACACGACTTGCTTTGAATATCAGGACACGTAATTAAATGGCACTGCCAGTAAATGAGAGTAGCTTACCAGCCACCTGCTTCTCGCGAATCTGCATTAGCACATTTGTCTCGGGGTTCTCCCTAATCATCAGAATGTTAGGTCCCTGGGCAAATCACTTCCTTTCATGAGAATTTCAACTACACATTAGGCTTTGATTTCCACCACAACCACATTTCGGCAGGCTGGTCTGTTTTTTTGCATCTAGGCGCCATAGGGCTTGAACGGTAAGACTCACTGAGAATTGATTGGTCAATTGACTTCAGAAATGTTTCATACGGATCTGGCTAACTTGGCATTGTGAGTACACTTCAATAGACAGCAGAAACCATAGTCAACGACTCGGAGTTTCGCTAAAATGCATACGTTTGGAGTCAACCATATAATCTCTACATGCTTAAGACTAAATTGTTATCTTAAATGAATTTCTCTATTGCTGGAAACGAAACAACCTCTCCGACCTGTACCATGCAGTCAAACTCTACGTCGGCGCACTCAGTAGTCCATTGAATGTTGCCGCCGGTGACAAAGGAATCATGCGTGGTTGAGTTCATTAGGGCATGTGATGCTGAGCATCTGGAGTACAATTGAGACAAACGGCGCATCTATATAAACCTCCTAATTCACACCACATTGAGCAGTCAGTTTTGTCAAAATGTGGCTGGCGTCGTTCATGCTCATCGCTCAGATGACCTGCGTGTTTGGAAGGGTACCCAGTGGCTCAGGTTTTTGTCGCATATCTTGCACTGTATTTACGCAAGTTCAAATTTGCTGATGGCACGCGCTCGATTGTTAGAATGTGTCACTGTTCGCAATTTTCTGTCATGTATATAATTTCCTTTTGTGCAATTGTGTTTTCGTGTTCAATTTGTCAACACGCGATGCGTTTGCAATGTTGTCTTTTTGTTTATGATTTAGAGGAAGAAGGAAGAGGGAGAGGAGAGATTAGTGGGAACACCTCA